>SNQJ01S0000747.1:433426-454093 GCA_010110895.2 Picea sitchensis | reverse complement strand
GTTACAACAAAATATAGCACTCATGTATGATGTAAATTACCAAGCATCAAGGATTAGTCTTTTGCAACTAAGGAAGGATATTAGTATTGTGCAACTAAGGAAGGATACCCACCATCACCACAATATCTCTTCCTCTCATTTTTGGTTGGCTCTTCTCCAACTCAAGGGGACTTCCCGAATAATAGGATTGTTAAGGCTATAGAGTGGATGCATAAGATAATTTAGTGAATAGTAAACCTAACCAAAATAAATGGATGTATTATATGTGATATAATGAATGGTGTGAGAAGAAAGGATGAAGGCATAAATTCCAATATCAAATTGCTAATCTCACATTGGGTAAATGGAGTCAAGGAAACATAGATCAAAGAGGGAAAGTGCATGAAAATGTAAGGCAATAGGGTTGTTATTGATGCCACAGAACAACCTTATCTTTTTTATTTTTATAGTAGAAAATTACATTGGAAACCTAAGGGTTACATTCTTAAGTATTATTATGAAGGTTAGGTCATGTTAATTTAGCAAAAATGAAGGTTAACACAAAAACAATAGCAATAAGAAGGACATAATCCTCACATTACTTTATCCAAATGAATCATAGTTCATTACAAAGAAATTCACAACATGCTACAAGGGTTTCCTAATACAAAAATCAACATATGAAAGTAAAGTGGACAATGAAAGCCTCACACAAAATGATATTATAAATCCAAGCCCCAAGCATGTGGTGTACAAATGAAGTCCAAGGGGTGAGCTCCTCAATCCTCCAAAGCCTCAAAAACCATTACAATGGAGAGAAATATCATATTTATAGACTGAGTCTCTTCTCTCATACATTTAAAAAAAAAAGTTATTTTTTGCTAACCAACTCCATGAAAAATCAAACAAATATTATAAAAGTGGAGTAGTTAGATCCCTTCTCAATCCATGGTTAACCATGTCAGAATATTTAGACACAACCTTCTTAAGGGGAACTCACCCTCATCCAAAAATAGGAAAGATATTACAACTAAAAGTCTCCAAGAGAGGGCATACAACTAAAAATAGGCATGATAAATAGGTCAACATGCAAGAGGTCCAAAAGAATTCACCCTCCAAGAATGGATGCATACAAAATATAATTAAATAATGTTCAACCTAGGAGAATGTGCTTAAGGATCCACTTAGAAGAGCTCACAAAGTGTGCCCTCCAAGGTGCATGAGAGATAAAATAATAAAATATTCCTCCTAAGAGAAAGTTCCATAACCAACCTCCAATAGTAGCAAGTGGTCCAAAATGCATGCAACCAATCCATGTGGGAATCCCAAGGTAACTGACTCCATGGATGAATGTGCAATGTACCAAGTAGATGGAGTGCTCCACAAGAAATGAAGTAGTCAAACCCCAAAATAGCAAGTGGACCATCCCCAACAAGACAAATCCAAGGAGATAAGGGTGAATTAGGGTTTTGACCATGCTAAAAATCCATGAAATAATAAAATATATACCTCCATAAATAGCAATAAGTGTCTCCACAAGTGCCTCCTCCAAGAATATGCTCAAATATATTAAGAAGACCAAGTAAATGCATGCAATGCATCACAGGTGGCCCTCCAAATATGCCACGTTCTCCTCAATAAAATCATTTATAACCACCTCAAATAGAATAATATATAAGCCAAGTAAAAAAGGTGAGTCACTATCTAGTGAAGGTCAAAAGATGACAAGTGTATCTGAAATTTCCATGCAATAAAGGTGAGAAGCAACCTAGGAGAGGTGTTCCTTAGAAAACTATTCATGAAACTACCTCAACCACCTAATAAATAATATAATATTTCCATGTGAAGTGTGCCCTAGGAACAAGTGCCAAGGTGCTTAGACCTCATCAATGTTGATGCCAAAACCATGTATTGTTTCCTAATACTATTAACAAATCCCACAAACCATGTGCACAAGAGAGAGTGTGCCCTAGAAGAATTCTCCATCCTCTCCAACAATAAAATAATCATGAATGCCTTGGAAATTGTGCTCAAGAGGGAAGATCTCCATGAAAAACTATGAGTCTCCTCCAAATAAACCCCTCCAAGTGTGAAAAACTATCAAGTGAAGTAGGGTGTTCAAGCAATTAAACTCCAAGGTAATAAAATGNATGAAACTACCTCAACCACCTAATAAATAATATAATATTTCCATGTGGAGTGTGCCCTAGGAACAAGTGCCAAGGTGCTTAGACCTCATCAATGTTGATGCCAAAACCATGTATTGTTTCCTAATACTATTAACAAATCCCACAAACCATGTGCACAAGAGAGAGTGTGCCCTAGGAGAATTCTCCATCCTCTCCAACAATAAAATAATCATGAATGCCTTGGAAATTGTGCTCAAGAGGGAAGATCTCCATGAAAAACTATGAGTCTCCTCCAAATAAACCCCTCCAAGTGTGAAAAACTATCAAGTGAAGTAGGGTGTTCAAGCAATTAAACTCCAAGGTAATAAAATGGATTAAATTAACCATTGAATGATTAGATCAACCTCAACATGTGTGCACACAGGTTAATTCTCAAATAAAACGATAGTCTAACCTCCCAATAGCCACCAACTGATTAAATCAACATGAACATGTGTGCTAATGAGGGGGGATGCACTCCAACAAGTGTTGTACCAAGAAAACAAGTTATGCCTCCTTGCAAAAACCACCATGGTAACAACACAATGACAAAATAGAAGCTCCACCTAGATTTGAACCTAGGGCGCACCACGAAAGGACTATAATATGATAATACCTCATTAAACCTTAGAAGAAGGTTTGATCATCAAATATGTATGTAGTACCTCCCCCCCTCACAATCTAACTCAAATTTAGGAGAAATTACATCCACAAGGGTATTAACATCATTGACACATTCCACCTAGGCAATATCAAACACATGTTACAATGTTAAGCCATATCACCTAGGGAAATCCCACCAAGGCAAAGTGCACTACCACAATTCATACAATCTAACCAAATCAACATCATAATATAAGAGGACAATAGAAAATGCTAACCCATCTAATCATCAAGTATGTCCCCACTACACATCCATCACAATAATACCATGTAGAACACCCCTTCCTAGTGACATATATAATACAATATCACCATGTAAAAGTCGCTAGGAAACTCAAACAATATTATGAAATTTCTACCTCTTAATACCATCATCATCTAACCCCTTATGTGGATTGACCCATCATCGAAGAAAAAGATGTAGCACATCTAGGATAAACAAGTATACCAAACCACATCATAATGAGATATCATGGTCCATAAACATCAATATGTAACTAAGGGTTGATCAACAAGGGAAGCACATGTGAGAAGACTGTTGACGATTAAAATTGTCAACGAAGTTTTGCCTGCAAAGTGTTGCTAAAGCCTATTATTATAAAAAAAAAACTAAATAATACTAGTAGGTGGGACCCCCTTGAACTATTGGAGATCAGATTTGTTAAATTTTTATGTTGTGATGATGTGTGACATGACTTACATGGTTGATGAGATCTTGTTGTTATTGGTATGAGTTGAGATTTTGAAGTGTTGATTCTTTATGTTACTACAGCCTATGCTATTCATTAATGTCATTCGTTCTTATCGCACCTACACAACAAACATGTTAGTGAAATTACATGAAAGACAGTTTTGAGAAAGGCAAAAATAATATAAAGTGCAAAGAAAAGGAATCCAATTCTGCGTTTTTACTATACTACATGCGAACAATGGGAAGGAAATGAAAAAAAAATGAAGAATTTAAAGCTATCCTAAACTATACTACATGCATGAGAAGACTTAACGATTATTGTTAAGCTCTAGCTATCAAGTAAATGGACATAAATTTCGATTGGGTTGTATGGTTAGTACACATTTGGTATGAAATGTTGATGGCGCATTGGCAAGGTAATAGTGATATTGGTTATGTGAATGGTTGAAGTATATGAGACTTGAATTATGTTATGGCATAAGTCGCACTATTGGTTTTTAATATGGTGATGGTTTAGATACATGGTTTGATTAATGGTTGATGAAGAGTGTGCTGGCATGTACTGATGGGTTAATGCATTCTGGGTGGAGGCGACATGCATTTACTGCATGTCAACTTTACTCCTCCTGTTAGCCGCCACCCTAGTCGGGCTATTGTTCGATCTTGTTGTTGGGGTTATGCTTCGAATTTTTAGCAAGGAGGAACCGCTCGGCCAGCTCTCGTTTTAAGGAATTCGATTACAGGTATGTCTTTTTGGCCATTCGTGACTCTTCTCTGGTTATGAAATGATTATTGGCTCAGGTGTATTGGGTTGTGTTTTCCTAAGTGTTGCAACTGTGTGAATTTTGGGTTCTTGGAATGAAGAATGTATGGCTCTTCCTGTAATATTTTTGAGTTCGTAGGGGTTATTTGTCTTCCTGGGTGATAGATCTATGTTATCACTGTTGGTTTAGTTGGAGGGATTTTATTTAGTCTTGGGTGGATGGCTATCTGCATTCATTTGTCACTAAACCCAGTCTTTTGCTTTTATGGGGTTGGTAGTTGAAGGTCTCCTGTGGAACTATGTTTCGTTCACTTGGGCATTGGTTGTTTCCACCACTTAGGGTCACGAAGTGAGTGTTCTGTTCTTAATTTGACCCTGTCTTCACCTCAGTACTGTGGTATTTTAAATGAAGAACATGATGGTTATACCCTCTGTGCATTAAATAGAATTGTCGGGCCGAATGGGAGCCTCACCTTTTGTTATGCCCCCCTTCCATGGATTGTTACCTGTCCACGAATGAATCATGGCTCTCTCTGTGTGCGCACCCTTGGCCTCAAAGTTTCCACCATTACAAGGAGTTGGCTTCATTCCCCTGGTGTTGGCTATAGAGTAGACCCCTTAACCCTCTAGTCTGGAGTTTTATAGAGGATATTTTCGTGCCTGTCAAGTTGCTATGGGTTATTGTGGTCAATTACTTTGAATATGGGCTCGCCCAGTTGGTCGTATGGAAGTCGTGTTGGTTTGGCATTTAGTTACTACTTCTGTGATAATAATGATAAAGCCCTCATCTCCAATTGCACTTTCAAAGTACACAGTTACTCTTCTTATGTTAATAACTCAGTATTGTTAATGGAGAATGCCTCTGCCCTGATTCGATTTGATACATGGGTATACGTGGTTGCCACAACTTGATACGTTGATGGATTTTTTACAACAATGGCAAATTGTTTGGTTGATACACAGTCACTGGCATTGGCACTAATGATTATTTGAATGATAGCTGGCATTGGTTACAAATTCTTGATGTCGCTCACGCATGTTGCGTTGTAAGTATGGTGTTTTTGCAAAATGAAATAATGGGTGTGGTAACTATGGTTTTCTTTGGGGTCAAATGACTATTGAACTGGATGATTGTAGAGAGTATAACCATTGCATCCTTATGCTTGTTTGATTTTATAAGCCTGAGTTTGCACAACATATTCGATCACGGTGTGACCAAATCGAAGAAATGTTATATTAAATCAATGGCTCAGCATGAGATGTTGAGTTATTACTGTGATTGTGTGTTTGTTTTTGTTAAAGTGGAATTGTTGCATTACAGAGTTTTGTTGGATGTGCACTGTGTATAACATAGAAGGCTTGAGTTCTCACACCCGGAGATACTCACGGAGTTTTAATCATGTTTTTTTGCATCTCGATCAATTCTTGAGACAGGCTTGTTGTTGATACCTCGTCGTGTTGGATGGATGGTCCAGTTTTTAAGTCACATTGAATTGTTTTTTTTACAATGGAAAAACTACATTGCCTAGGCAAATTACCCCGTGCATAGCTTGTGTCTAAATGGTGATTGTGGGTTGTATGTTTAATTGTCAATTCCTGTGTGGCAATTTGGCCTTGATTTTTTTTATTACTTCCTATATATGTTTAATGAATATCATTGCATTTAAATGATAGGCCCGATTGCAGTGATAGTGACTTCATTGTGAATTCGAAAACATGACTCTTGAGTATTATTATGGATTGAGATGCGTGGGCAGTGGTTGATTTTGATGGTTAACAAAGTGAAATGGCTACTGTTTGGAAGTTGTTATAAGATGCAAACAAGGGAACAAAATCCTTCTTACATATTGTGTGGGATGCCTATTGTCTTGTGATGACACTATGTTGGATATTTGATTATGAATAGTGAACTAGTTAAATGCACAAAAATTATCATTTGGTCAAATGATTGATGGTTGATGCATCTCCTTTCGTAGAATGTTTTATGGATCACTGAATTAATTTAATGAACAATAATCGTTCTTCTTCCCTTCCATTATTTCATTTTCTGCTAATTACAAACCCCGTCACCTCCCATATTCATTTTTTTCACTCCCTGTTATAAGATTGATTACACCCAAGAGAATTTATGTGTTAAAGAAGATGAAGGTAGGAATGTCTTGTGTGGATTGCATGGAGGTTTTATTTGTTTGCTTTACAGTTGATTATTGTTGTCATTGAGTAGTGACCATGTCTTTTCCCCCTCATTATATCATATTTTCGTTCAATACAACCCCGTCACATATCCCATAACCCTTTTCACCCCCTGCTCATTGATTAACAGTGAAACAATTTGTATGGATTGGATTGCATGAGTCTGATACATTTCTGAGCCAAATCTATTTCATATTTTTAAAGAGTTGTCATGTATGGTTATTTAAAAGACTATTTGCTAATTGATCACGCATGCAGGATGAGTTTTTTCAGTCGAGGTAGCCATGGCCAAGGAAACAGAGGTAGAGGTAATTGCAACCGAGGCCCAAGAAGGCCTAGGTTCTCCATACATTTTGACGTTGATTCACAAGAGCTTGGATAATTGTTTCATGCCGGATTCTTCAACTGGATTGGGCAGGGAATAGTCCAACCTAGACTCAAAAGGCATCCTTTCCAAGCCCCGCAAACACTCGGTATCCTTGTACCTCCTCATGTCTCATTAAAACCCGAGGTCCCTGAAAATGATGGATGGTAGGAGATTGTCCACCCAGCAGTCTCCCAACATCGTGGCTGGCCCAACTTGTCTTTGCCTCCTCCTCCGCCGGTTAACCCCATTTCCCAAGCTGCCCCTGACCACTCACCAATGCAATCCTCCCATGCTAGAAAGAGATTGAAAATTGAGGCCCACCATGCCCTTGATAAAGGAAAATCCATTGTTACCCCATCCTCACCCTCCAATGGCTCTGACAAATCCGTGTCTTCTCAGATGCATTTGAGGGACGATTGTTCCCACGTGATCAGTGAAATTAGGCCTAAAGGCTCTGCACAGCCAAAGGAAAATTCAAGAAAATCAAGAGGTGAGAGAAACAATTAAGGAAGGGTTGCATCACAGACTGGGAAATATGGTTTTTGAGTTTTTATTATATCTATTGTTTTATGACAATTGACTTCAAGGATCTTTGGACAACATGTTTATTTTTTATATATGAGTATTATTTTTGAAATAATTTCAAATTTCATGAGTTTAAATTGCCAAAAGTGAATATGTTGATGGGAGGAATAATGAGGTGTCTTTGCTTAACAAATGGTTATGTTATGATTGTTATAATTGTTATGAACTAAAGGGAGTCACAAGGGGTCCCACCTACTAGTTATTATTTATTTATGACCCTTATTATAATTATTACTCTTCCCCCTAACTAAAGTTAGTTGAGTCTTTTAATTAACTTAAATAATGAATTGGTTCAACTTCTTCAACCAATTCTATTTTGTTAAAAGCAAAAGGAAAGGGAGGAACAAGAGGAGGATAGAAGCAAAAGCATGCTAAGGTTTTCTCTTTGAGTTTATGTTGAGATAGTTCAGTTTTCAATCATTCATATATTCATCACARCCTAATTATCTTTTATGATAGCAGGGTATTATTGTAGACAGCTATATTCAGGGCTGAATCAAATCATTCAGACACTTGTTTTTCAGAGGTGTTGATCTATCTTTGATAGTCTGTGTAGACTTGTCTATTTGTGAATTAATATTCATGACTGATAAAGGCTATTGTGCAGAGTCGAGTGGGCAACAATATGTGGCAAGTTGATCTAGCTTTTAGAGTTCATTTTTTATTTTATGTCAGAGGTCCTTTTGTATGTTCCATCGGGGATGTCTAAGTTTGACTTTGGTCCAAGATTTTTGTATGAGATTTTGTAAAGAAAATGACTCTTTGGTGAATTGGAATGAAATAAAGGATTTATTTATGTCTCATCTATCTTGATTATCATCTTGGCGTCTTTACTTATGTTCTTACATTTATTTCAACAACTGTTATATTCACAAAATTAAATAAAAAGTGAATTTCCAACAAGCTTTTTGTTGATAAAGACTAGCCTAAGCACTCGTAATTAATACTTGTGAGTTAGGATGTTATTTTTGTTGGCTATAAACATAGGGTGATATTCCCGTCTACTTTTCTTTAGCCAAGTAAAGTCTGAAAATGTTTGAGTAAGATCAATTCATATCTTTTCCTCGACATTTATTTGGCGACCATACTGGGGAGATCCTTGATATCTCTCTGGTTAATTTTTATATTCGATTTTTCATCGAAACATCTTTCTTTTCTGAAATTGATTCTTTGACTATTTTGCTATTAACGATTGTTCATGTTGCAAGGCAGCCCAATATCGAGCTCGGTCTTCAAGACCAGACCAACATTGTTTTGAACCTGTTTAACACCATTCTAGACACTACCAATACCTGTGTCGAACTTAACCATTCTTGGGCAGCAATTGAATGAGATATTAGTGCTCAAGAACAATTGGAGGCTAGACGTAGACAACCTATAAATCAGCAGTAAACCTTTGTTTCTTCGAGCTTTGGCCCTTCTTCATGTCCTTAGACTCTCGTGCTTTTAGAAGAAGAAGAGGTTTGTCACTCCAAATCAATCCTACTGTTGAAATAGGAAGAAGAAACGTTGTGTTATCTACCCAACAAAGTGCTCTAAGGAGAACATTATCTTATTCATCCATCGCGTCTTTCTTCCCCTCATCTATCATCCACAAGATGGCATCTAGTGGTGGCTCTGGTGGCACTGGAAGTGCTCCATCTTCCCAATATTCATCATTATCAGTGATTGGTAGCTTGTACAACCACCATATCCCTGTCCAATCCACTACAAACCCCACCAAATTCATTAAAAAGTATGGGATTTTCCAATTTGAAGAAGATGCCACAACCACACTGTGGCATGTGTCCTCTTCTCTTAACCTAGCACCTGCTACTCGCTCACTTCTGAAGTTTAAAGAGCATTTGCCTAAGTTTTCAGGAAATAACACTATCAGTACCAATGAACACCTATTGGCATTTTCTATTGCTTGTCATAACATAGGGGGTAACGACAATGACACTTGCATGCGCTTGTTCGTCAATTCCTTGGAAGAAAGGTTGCAGTGAACTTCTTTGACCTTTCTCCTAAGATTTTGTCTACTTGGGAGGAGTTAATCTATTGGTTCCGATCCACTTATGGGCAATCCAAAATCCCTGCCAAGAAGTTAAGGGAATACAATAACGTCACTTATAAATATGGTGAGACCATCAAGTCTTTCAACTTGCATTTCACCAAGTTGTACAATCAAATCCCCAAACTTATCTGCCTTCAGATCAAGCCGCTTTCATGCATTACTACAATGCATTATCTTCTCTTTACCATCATAGGCTTGAAGAAAAGGCCATTGATAATATCGGTTCCGCTATGCATACTTTCTCAGAGTATGAAGAACATCTTGAAATAATTGCTCTTCCCCAGGGAGAATAAGTTAGACAAACAAACATGTCCACTCTCTTACAGCTAGTACAAGATATGAACAATCATATGATAGCATTTGAGCGGAAGGGTACTATCTCCCCTCTCACCCCTGGAGCTTCATCCTCTTCTGCACCCCCCTTTAGAAATCCATTTGAAAACAATTTTCAGCCTAAGGCTATCCTGCCTTGGAGTTGGTGCAACTTTTGCGAGGAGCACCATGAAGAAACCACATGTGAGGTAAAGAAGAGAGTCAGAGATAAGATCTTTGGTAAGAGACCGGAAGCTACTATCGTTTTCCTAGACTTTGCAGAGCCAGAGGATGTCATGGTTATTAACACTAGGAACAAAGCCTATGCTCCCAAGGTTAAATTTGATCCTCCTCGCAGTTCTTCTATCATGAGCTCATCCTCAACCGCTGCTACGCCCCAGGTTCCTAAAATTCCTGAGAGTCAAAGAATCACTCCCCCTCCTCCCTCTTCTAAATACAATATCTTGAATCAATTGGACAACATCAAATCAAATGCAACCCTCCTAGACATGGTTGTCATCCCTGAACAACAGATGCATTTGAAACAATTCATGGAAGTAAAATATTTCGTTGTAGCCAATCTTTTCGAAGAGGTAGACAAAGAGGACTCTTCTGTAAATAAAGTAGGTGTACATAACTTTAGATGCCCTGTAAGAAAAAACCCTTTTTATATTTCTGTAAATATCATGGATAAGATTGTCCATTGTTGCCTTATTGATGGTGGTTCAGGCCCAAGTGTCATGTCGAATATTACTATGGAAGAGCTACGCTTGTCTTGTACAAACAAAAATGCCAGAAGCATTCTCTCCTATAATAATCTACAACAAACAACCATAGGCGAGATTAAATATGTAACCTTGGTTTTATGCGCTCATCCTGAGATAAGGACAACCCTCAACATTCAAGTGATTGATATGCCTATAAGAAATTATTCAGTTATCTTGGGGAGAGATTGGCAAGCCTTAATAGGTGGATACCTCTTGCTCGACGGGACACATTTATCCATTACGCGAAATGGAAAGAGTATTATAGTCCTTAGAGAGGGAAGAATTTCACCCTACATAGAGAATGTTCTGCAATCTAGCATAAACTATGCCGAAGAAGACCTAGGAGTTTACTCTATCTTTGCTAAAGAGGATAATATTCCTTTGGGAAAAATTGACTTAGATAATGATATATGGCATATGCACTTTTATGGTTCATGCTCTAGTGAAGGTAATGGGGTTGGTATTGTCTTGGTTTCCCCTATAGGAAAAATTCATAATCTGTCATACAAGTTGGAGTTTGCTTGTACAAAAAATGTCGTTGAATTCGAAGCTTTATTATTAGGCATAGACAACGCCCTTAATCTTGGTTGTACTCACCTTTAAGTTTCCAGGAAATTCGAGCTTGTTTTGAACCTGATATGTAAGATATGCTCTCCTAGCGACAAGCTGATGGAATGATACTCCCAAACTATTTGGGCACTTGTCTCGAACCTTCTATATTTCAACATCACTCATGTTAAGAAGGAGTTGAATTCAATGGCTGATCGGTTAGCTGTCTTTGCAGCCTCTCCTAACCAACAACTCTTGCCTCACAGGCCCGACTGTGCCTTTCAATATCTACATCGTCCATACATCCCTGAAAAGGAAGGATCTTGGAAGGCCATCCCTGATGATGAGAGAATTTGTGTTGTCATTCAAAATGAACCTATTAAGCCTGAGGAGATTATATCTGCGGAAAATAATAAGATTCCTGAGGGCTTGACTCCTCTTTAGAGTTCGCTTTCTTTGAGTGTTGTAGGAAATAAAGAAAAACAAAAAGAAGAGGAGTTACGGAAGAAGGTGATTGAAACCATCCTCCTGAACATTAGGGAATTTGAACCTTCAATGAATGTTAAAATAAATGTCCAATGTTCTAGTAAAGAAGAGATGAGGTCCACTGGACTACTTGGTGAATCTCAAAAAAACAATTATTGGTCTTATGAGGATCTTTGTGGTTTTGATCCTGGTCTTGTTCATCATATTATTAAACTAGCTAGGCAAAAACAAGAACTTGTTAACTCTGCACCGGAAGCACACTTTCGAAGGGATTTGAGAGATTTCTTAAGGGCTGGAATGTTTTTTTCAGCCCACCTTGACTGGGTCTCAATTTGGAAATCGGCCTTGGGGACCACTAATAATATAAAAACTTGTATTAGTCTTCGAACTTTCAAGCAAGCAATTATGAGAAATCCCTTTCCCCCTCTCAATATGGAAATGTTTTTGCAACAGGTTGTAGAGTCACAGTTAAGACCCTTACTTGACAGTATGTTTGGTTACAAGAGAATCAAAGTAAAAGGCGAAAATGCTCACAAAACCACTTGCATTACTAATTGTGATACCATGCCTTACAAATGCCATCTTTTTAACTTACTTGATACAGGTACTGCTTTTAAAAAAACTATGCACATGACTCTCGATGAATTGGTCAGTCTCCATATCTATCTTGATGAGCTAATTGTGCGTGTCAAGGGAATGATGATTACATCAGATTTCTAGGTGATCGGTCCTTTCAAAATCACTTTTGTCTTGGATACTAATTCTTATATCTCAAAATATTTACAGGAGCAATTGTTTCCCTACAGCACTAACATCCCTTGCTTGAAATATTGCGAGGAACCAACATGAAAATATATAATGTTGTTTGGATTTTGCTGTATACTAGTAGCCTAGCTATGCTTTCAATTTTTGTGCTTCTTTTCTACGCTTAAAGTACCTTGATTTATGCCTTCTAAGTTAAGTTTTATTTCCTTGTTGTTTTTCAATTGAGTCTTTTACTGTTGTTGTTTTAATTTCTGCATTATTACTTATGTTGCGATTTTTGTCTTTATCATCTTTTAGTGTCTGGTCAAGATAGAACGTTGGATCAATTATGCCACAGTGATACTCCTGCAAAGCATTGTTAGTCGATAACAATCAAACTTACACAATTGTTATGATGTCCCCTCTGAAGGGCCCTTGAAATTGTTACATATTTCCATTGTTGTCTTACAAGGAATTGGTTATTTCCCGCTTCTTCTTACCATTTCTTCATCCATTGAGATCTTAAGAGCAAGTCTATAAGTTTTCCTCCTTGAAAGTTAAGATCATATTCTAGTTGAATGATTATGCATACAGTGGTAAAAACCCCTCATACTTAACATTTTTCATCAATTATTCCCAAATTCTCAGTCATCTTTCCATTAAGTCCGCTCACTTCCCCCTGTTGCATAATTATTCTCGTTACGTCTTCCAAAATTATTGTTCTTAGTCTGTGAAACCACGAGTTATGAGTTCTAAATATGTTGAAAACAAATTTTTCTGTGGAGTCGTTAGTTTGTTGACGATTAAAATTGTCAACGAAGCTTTGCCTGCAAAGTGTTGCTAAAGCCTATTATTATTAAAAAAAAAAAAACTAAATAATACTAGTAGGTGGGACCCCATTGAACTATTAGAGATCAAATTTGTTCATTTGTTATGTTGTGATGATGTGCGACACGGCTTACATGGTTGATGAGATCTTGTTGTTATTGGTATGAGTTGAGCTTTTGAAGTGTCGATTCTTTATGTTACTACAGCCTATGCTATTCATTAATGTCATTCGTTCTTATCGCACCTGCACAACAAACATGTTAGTGAAATTACATGAAAGACAGTTTTGAGAAAGGAAAAAATACTATAAAGTGCAAAGAAAAGGAATCCAATTCTGCGTTTTTACTATACTACATGTGAACAATGGGAAGGAAATGAGAAAAATTTGAAGAATTTAAAGCTATCCTAAACTATACTACATGCATGAGAAGACTTAACGATTATTGTTAAACTCTAGCTAGCAAGTAAATGGACATAAATTTTGATTGGGTTGTATGGTTAATACACATTTGGTATGAAATGTTGATGGTGCATTGGCAAGGTAATAGTGCTATTGGTTATGCGAATGGTTGAATTATATGGGACTTGAATTATGTTATGGCATAAGTCGCACTATTGGTTTTTAATATGGTGATTGTTTTGATACATGGTTTGATTAATGGTTGATGAAGAGTGTGTCGGCATATACTGATGAGTTAATGCATTATGGGTGGAGGCAACGTGCATTTACTGCACGTCACCTTTACTCCTCCTGTTAGACGCCACCCTAGTCGGGCTATTGTTCGATCTTTGTTGTGGTTATGCTCCGAATTTTTAGCAGGGAGGAACCGCTCGACCAACTCTCGTTTTAAGGAATTCGATTACAGGTATATATTTTTGGACATTCGTGACTCTTCTCTGGTTATGAAATGATTATTGGCTCAGGTGTATTGGTTTGTGTTTTCCTAAGTGTTGCAACTATGTGAATTTTGGGTTCTTGGAATGAAGAATGTATGGCTCTTCCTGTAATATTTTTGAGTTTGTAGGGGTTAGTGGTCTTCCTGGGTGATAGCTCTCTATTATCGATGTTGGTTTAGTTGGAGGGTTTTTGTTTAGTCTTGGGTGGATGGCTATCTGTACGCATTTGTCACTAAACCCATTCTTTGGCTTTTATGGGGTTGGTAGTTGAAGGTCTCCTGCGGCACTGTGTTTCATTCACTTGGGCATTGGTTGTTTCCACCACTAAGGGTCACAAAGTGAGTGTTTTGTTCTTAAATCGACCCTTTCTTCACCTCAGTACTGTGGTATTTTAAATGAAGAACACAAGGGTTATACCCTCCGTGCATTAAATAGAATTTTTGGGCCGAACGGGAGACTCACCTTTTGTTATGGACCCCTACCATGGATTGTTACCTATCCACGAATGAATCATGGCTCTCTCTGTGTGCACACCCTTGGCCTCGAAGTTTCCACCATTACAAGGAGTTGGCTCTGTTCCCCTGGTGTTGGCTACAAATTAGACCCTTAACCCTCCAATCTAGAGTTTTATAGAGGATATTGTCGTGCTTGTCAAGTTGATATGGGTTATTGTGGTCGATTACTTTGAATACAGGCTCGCCCAGTTGGTCGTATGGCAATCGTGTTGGTTTGGCATTTAGTTACTACTTCTGTGATAATAATGATAAACCCATCATCTCCAATTTCACTTTCAAAGTACACAATCACTCTTCTTATGTTAATAACGCAGTATTGTTAATGGAGAAGGCCTCTATCCCTATTCGATTTGATGCATAGGTATACGTGGTTGCCACAGCTTGATAGGTTGATGGATTTTTTACAACAGTGGTGAATTGTTTGGTTGATACACAATCACTGGCATTGGCACTAATGATTATTTGGATGATAGATGGAATTGGTTACAAATGCTTGATGTTGCTCACACATGTCACGTTGTATGTATGGTGTTTTTGCAAAATGAAATAATGGGTGTGGTAACTATGGTTTTATTTGGGGCCAAATGACTATTGAACTGGATGACTGTAGAGAGTATAACCATTGCATCCTTATGCTTGTTTGATTGTATAAGCCTGAGTTTTCACAGCATATTCAATCACTGAGTCACTAAATCGATGGCTCAACACGAGATGTTGAGTTATTATCGTGACGGTGTGTTTGTTTTTGTTAAAGTGGAATTGTTGCATTACGTGGTTTTGTTGGTTGTGCATTGTGTATAACATAGAAGGCTTGAGTTCTCACAGTCAGAGATACTCACAGAGTTTTGAGCATGTTTTGTTGCATCCCCGTCAATTGTTGAGATGGGATTGTTGTTGATACCTCGTTGTGTTGGATGGATGGTCCATTTTTTAAGTCACATTGAATTGTTTTTTTTACAATGGCAGAACTACATTGCCTAGGCAAATTACCCCGTGCATAGCTTGTGTCTAAATGGTGATTGTGGGTTGTATGTTTAATTGTCAATTCGGGTGTGGCAATTTGGCCTTGATTTTTTTGGTTACTGCCTATATATGTTTAACGAATATCATTGAATTTAAATGATAGGCCTGATTGCAGTGATAGTGACTTCATTGTTAATTCGAAAACATGACTTTTGAGTACTATTATGGATTGAGATGCGTGGGCAGTGGTTGATTTTGATGGTTAACAAAGTGGAATGGCTACTGTTTGGAAATTGTTATAAGATGCAAACAAGGGAACAAAATCCTTCTTACAGATTGTGTGGGATGCCTATTGTCTTGTGATGGCACTGTGTTGGATATTTGATTATGAACGGTGAACTAGTTAAATGCACAAAAATTATTATTTGGTCAAATGATTGATGGCTGATGCATCTCCTTTCGTAGAATGTTTTATGGATCACTAAATTAATTTCATGAATAGTAATCGTTATTCTTCCCTTCCATTATTTCACTTTCCGCTAATTACAAACCCCGTCACCTCCCATATTCATTTTTTTCACTTCGTGTTCTGAGATTGATTACAGTCAAGAGAATTTATGTGTTAAAGAAGATGAAGGTGGCATTGTCTTGTGTGGATCGCAACAAGATTTTATTGGTTTGCTTTATAGTTGATTGATGTTGTCATTGAACAATAACCATGTCTTTTCCCCCTCATTATATCATATTTTTTCTCAATACAACCCCCTCACATATCCCATAACCCTTTTTCACCCCCTGCTCATTGATTAACGGTGAAACAATTTGTATGGATTGGATTGCATGAGTCTGATACATTGTTGAGCCAAATCTATTTCATATTTTTAAAGAGTTGTCATGTATGGTTATTTAAAATACTATTTTCTAATTGATCACACATGCAGGATGAGTTATTTTAGTCGAGGTATCCATGGCCGAGGAAACAGAGATAGAGGTAATTGGAACCGAGGCCCAAGAAGGCCTAGGTTCTCCATACATTTTGACGTTGATTCACAAGATCTTGGCCAATTAGTTCATGCCAGATTCTTCAATTGGATTGGGCAGGGAATAGTCCAACCTAGGCCTGAAAGGCCTCCTTTCCAAGCCCTGCAAGCACTCAGTATCCATGTACCTCCTCATGTCTCATTACAACCCGAGGTCCCTGAAAATGATGGATGGCAGGGATTGTCCACCCGACAGTCTCCCAACATCGTGGTTGGCCCAACTTGTCTTTGCCTCCTCCTTCGCCGGTTAACCCCATTGCCCAAGCTGCCCCTAATCACTCACAAGTGCAATCCTCCCATGCTAGCAAGAGATTGAAAATTGAGGCCCACCATGCCCTTGATAATGGAAAATCCATTGCTTCCCCCTCCTCACCCTCCAATGGCTCTGACAAATCCGTGTCTTCCCAGATGCATTTGAGGGACAATTGTTCCCACGTGATCAGTGAAATTAGGCCTAAAGGCTCTGCACAACCAAAGGCAAATTCAGGAAAATCAAGAGGTGACAGCAGCAATCAAGGAAGGGTTCCATCACAGACTTGGAAATATGGTTTTTGAGTTTTTATTATATCTATTGTTTTATGACTTCAGTGATCTTTGGACAGTATGTTTATTTTGGATATATGAGTATTATTTTTGAAATAATTTAAAATTTCATGAGTTTAAATTGTCAAAAGTGAATATGTTGATGGGAGGGACAAAGAGGTGTCTTTGCTTAACAAATGGTTATGTTATGATTGTTATGATTGTTATGAACCAAAGGGAGTCACAAGGGATACCACCTACTAGTTATTATTTATTTATGACCCTTATTATAAGTATTACTCTTTCCCCTAACTAAAGTTAGTTGAGTCTTTTAATTAACTTAACTAATGAATTGGTTCAACTTCTTCAACGAATTCTAGTTTGTTAAATGCAAAAGGAAAGGGAGGAACAAGAGGAGGATAGAAGCAGAAGCATGCTAAGGTTTGGTCTTTGAGTTTATGTTGAGATAGTTCAGTTTTCATTCATTCATATATCCATCGCAACCTAATTCTCTTTTATGATAGCAGGGTCTTATTGTAAACAACAATATTCAGGGCTGAATCAAATCATTCAGACACTTGTTTTTCAGAGGTGTTGATCTATCTTTGATAGTCTCTGTAGACTTGTTTATTTGTGAATTAATTTTCATGACTGATAAAGGCTATTGTGCAGAGTCGAGTAGGCAGCAATCTGTGGCAAGATGATCCAAATTTTAGAGTTCAGTTTTGATT
Organism: Picea sitchensis; assembly: GCA_010110895.2. Classification (NCBI taxonomy): domain Eukaryota; kingdom Viridiplantae; phylum Streptophyta; class Pinopsida; order Pinales; family Pinaceae; genus Picea; species Picea sitchensis. The sequence goes on along the minus strand of SNQJ01S0000747.1, from coordinate 436,274 downwards.
TTTTGTCAGAGGTCCTTTTGTATGTTCCATCGGGGATGTCTAAGTTTGACTTTGGTCCAAGATTTTGGTATGAGATTTTGTAAAGAAAATGACTCTTTGGTGAATTGGAATGAAATAAAGGATTGTTTTATGTCTCATATGTCTTGATTATCATCTTGGCGTCTTTATTTATGTTCTTACATTTATTTCAACAACTGTTATATTTAGAAAATTAAATAAAAAGTGAATTTCCAACAAGTTTTTTGTTGATAAAAGAGTAGCCTAAGCACTCGTAATTAATACTTGTGAGTTAGGATGTTATTTTTGTTGGCTATAAACATAGGGTGATTTTCATGTCTACTTTGATTTAGCCAAGTAAAGTCTAAAAATGTTTGAGTAAGATCAATTCATATATTTTCCTCAACAAAGACCACCAAACCAGCAAGCATAATCATCCAACCAAGGAGAAGTGAGAGTCCCCCAAACCAAAGAACTCCATCAAAAGATCCAATGCCATGAAAATAAATGGATCTATGAATATGAATCCCCCCAAGTCGGTCCAATGTTCCAAGATACTAGCTGCGAATATTCATAAATGTGATGAAAATCACAATGTGGAACCTCATACAATGTGAGGTGTAATAATTTTCTCCAACTTAGGGACATGCACTTTTCATGGGAGTGCATGAGAACCCCAGAAATCTCTAGTCCAATCCTATCAAGAAGGAAAAAGAGGCAAGACCATGAGACAAGATGGATACACACACACACACACACACACATATCACCAAGAGTTCCAAATTTGTCTTCAACAATGCCAAAAGCTACATAAAAGTATTTTAGTACTCACATGTGTTGAACTTACTCATCCTTCACTACTCTAATCTATGATGAAAAAAGATGCTAAATGAAATCAAATAGCCAATGAAACCATCCAAGCATCTCCTCAAGACCATGGACGCTACCCATGTGTTTGGTAATGATCCAAAGTAAGGCTACATCAAAAGTAAAATGAATGTATGCTAGAATCTCTAATACATCATGGTTGCAAAATGAAATTACATTATATGCATGGTAGCCAATACAAAATCTGAATAAGGATAACATGTTCTAGCACATGTTCTCTCAATCCAATATTGAAGGGGACTGAAATAAAATCTAATTAAAAATGCAAATGGCAGCCCACCATCAACTTGAAAATCATCAAATTTGGATCTCTTAAAAGGTAAATACGCTTGAAAAACATCAATAACACCCTCAAGCATTGAGGATGTGGGGTTCTCCAACAATGAAATGTCATCTACCAAGTATAAGGATGATGTAGGAAATGAAATTTAAAATTTGAAAATAAATTTTTGCACACTATTTGATGGTTGGAAATGACTATCTTGCACTCAATATCTTACATCACCAAACAATTTTCAGCACCAAAAATACACTTTCCAACTGAAAAATCACAAGTAAATTCACACAAATATAAATAAGTAGATGGTTAGAAATTTCAAACACTTTTATCGTCCAGTTTTTAGAATTTCAATCCAAATCTAAGATAGATGAAACTTTGACTTCTTATATTATCAAATTCTAATAACCAAAAATATTTACTTCAAAATTACATGAATGTTATTTTGAAATTATTTTATCTTTTATATAAACTTAATTTGTTTTAAATAATCGCTTAAAATGTAGAGAGACATGATGGATTAAAATTCTAACAAGGCTAATAATAACAGGTTCACCGACTCAACACAATAAAACCTTAAAAAGTAACATATAACTATTATAATTCAGTGAGATAAAAACAAAATCTTAAAAGGTAACATATAACTTTTTTCTTCTTCTTATTTTTATTTTTTATATATAGTTCACAACATCGAAGATTGGTACTCCACGGAAAAATTGGGGACTCAACAACAAGAATATCATATAGACCCATTTAAGGGCATCACATGTCACTTACAAAGAATTGCACCTAGGTGGGGAGGGTAACAACCATTCCTCCCAACCACCCAAGCTACATCCAATGTACAGAATGTAACATATAACTATCATAGTGTTCATTTCTTTTATTATTGACTCTTTTTTATATAATTTTTATTTTTAAGTATTTCAAATGTTTTTTAGAAATAAAATATAATTATAATTTTATAATCTATGTAAATTTTGATAATCTTTTTATATAAAAAAAATATTATTCTATTAACAAACATTTTAGATAAATTATTATAATTTGTGGTGTATTGGTTTTCTCACTATTTAGCAATGAGGTCATTAGTTCCACTCCACTCTAAACGAACTTTCAAAATAATATTTACAATAATTTCGTCATTTAATCATACATGAATATTGGTTTTGTTTTTTTTGACAGAAACTGGGAAAAATATATTAAAAGTGTGGATAAATCCATTGAATTACAAAAGAGGGGCCATTACAAGCCTTCAAAAAGTAGACACTTTGACATCTGGAGGTTTTGAAACAAAAATGAATTTCATGGTGTGTCCTCCTTCCCTAGCTAAACTGATGTGATTGTATTTCACAGAGTACATTCGATAAAAGACAATGTTGATACATATTGAAAAATAAAACATGACGGCTAAGAATTTGAAGGGCTCAATTACCCGATTCCATTTTGATTTGTTGTTGCTCCATGATTGATTCTGGGTGGGGCTCGTTGAGGTTCGGAATTTGATTCACTGAGACTGAGTTTTCATTTTTGGATTCTCCTTGGTGACTTTCTGGATTGCTTGGTTGATGATGCACTCTTTCAAGCTGGTCCAAACGGCGCTGCATTATCTCCATGTTGCTACATTGTTCCTCAATCTGGATCCTTTGAGCATAACTCTCATCTTGTAGTCTTTTTATCAGGTGC
>SNQJ01S0000747.1:388955-408277 GCA_010110895.2 Picea sitchensis | reverse complement strand
TCTCCTTTCTGGCACATATTGTTTGGATGAAAGCATCCCAAGGTCTTGTGAGACCATTTAGGGCCATCATTATGAATTCGTCTTCATCTATGGTATCCCCAATAGCTTCTAGTTGTTCTTTGAATTATGAGATTCTGGAGAAGTATTCCTGAATCATTTCTTCTTTCTGCATCCTTGTATTCTTCAGTTGAGTTCTAAGATTCATCTTCTGGTTTATGTTCTTTCTTTCATATAGTCTGGTCAAGGCATCAAACATTTCTTTCGGGGTCTTCTTAGATGACACATAAGGGATCATATGGTCTTTGATTGAATCTACAATGATTCTCTTGTCCCTTATTGTGTCCTTTTGATGCTTTGCCTTTTCTGCGGCATCTTCAGGTTCCGATAATTCTTTCTTGATAAATCTTGTTAGGTCATTCTCTTCAAGAATGAGGCCAATCCTATACTTCCAGGCACGGAAGTTTTCCACTCCTTCTAACTTGTCAACAAGCTTAATGCTCACAGACATCTTTACCTGGAGCTAGGAAAATGACCGAAAAATGAAAGTGTTCAAAATCAAAAACTGAACTTATCATGAGATGTGCTTGGCTGAGGCGAGTTGCCTGGTGTGTTTGGATCTGAGAAAATCCAACTTTTTCTCCTTCAAATCTGATCTGCGGATTTCTGGACTGGTGCTTCTGGTACCTCTGGTACTCTGGTACTTCTCGTACTTCTGGTACTGGTTTTCTGGTACTTCTGGTACTTTGTGAAACTAGGGTTTCACTTTTCGGGAGATCCAACCACTGAAAAGGTGCGTTGATGATGCCAATTGATCCTTAGGGGAGGGCGCAACTTTCTAGATAGTTTTAGGGCTGAAAATCTTCACTTTTGAAAAACCCTAATTTGCAGGTACTGCAACAGTGACGTTTTTCTCTTGCGAAAGATGCTTCCTTCAGCTTGGCTTTGATACCATGTTAATGTTTAAGCCATTATTATAGATGTTTGTATTTCATTAGATAACAATAGCATAATCCAAGATCACTGAGAAATACACAATCACAAGAGACACAATATTTATCCTGGGAAACCCTCTAGGGGAAGAAAACCCAGCAAAACTTCCTTAATATAGATAGCCAATACAATGCCAAGAGATCTCATATGCTAATACAGAAAGTCCTCTCCTAGATATGTGCCACTCTCTCTCTCCTTTGCTGGTAACAGATCAGAACTTGTCTCTCAAACTGAGCAAGTTAGTTGTATCTAAGTGAGGCGCTAGCCTCCTTTATTTATACAAGTCTGGCACGTGTGAAGTGTCTCTTCATTGGCAGGGCCGACTTCTCAAACTGGGTGGGTAGAGCCACCTTTATTATATTCCTGGGTCTCTTTACTAATCGATGGGGCCGACTTCTTATTCTGCCTATTATAATTGTCTTTTGACCAATCCACAAAAGGGGATTTAGTCCTATTACAATAACCGACATGATCAATCCACAATGGGGATTGATCCTATGAATAATATATCAATAATAATAAGAATACTCTTTGTAGTTACAATATTTCAACAAAGTATGATACATTTTCATTGGTGTATTTGAAGTAGAGTACAATAGGAATCGTCATCGACACTACCATTGTGAACACATAAGATCCTACATACAAAATGAGGACTACAAGTATGTCCTACCTACCAACTTTTTCACCTTATCTACAAACACTATAACTAGATTATTGTAGAGATGTTCACAAAAATTAAATCTAGGGCCAAGATAAAAAGAGAACATATGACCTTCAGTGGTTATAAAAAGGTAATACATAAATCCTATCAAAAATTAATCCTAGAGTTCTTATAAGTTATAATCCAATAAAAAACCATAAATGATAGTTGTTTCGTCTAGGTTGGCTCCCTAAAACCTAATTTATTTCTTCAATGTTGGCACTAACACTCAATGAATTGAGAATTAAATTGGCCAAGTCCTCATTTATCCAATGTTTAGCTCCATGTCAACAATGCATGCTCAATCATCGTAGATTTTCCATGTCAAGTTCCACACTTTGGTATGTCTGCAATCAACTATCTTTGTGTTGTTTCACTTTTCTAAGGTTTGTGCTTATGATTAACTCATGATTGCTCGATACTCACATCCTTCACTAACTTGCACTTCCACCAAATTACATTCAGCACACTTAGACTTTGTATTGTTTATTTTTTTCTAAATTGCTTTCACTGTACCTCGATTTTCCATAGTATTTTCCAACACCACCCCTTATTATAAAATTGTTCTCCCTCATCCAAAGCATTTGTGCAAAATTTTATTTTCTAGGTTACAAATCCCAAGGAAAACCCCGTAGTATTTCCCCTCATTTCAAGGAATATTCATAGCACAAGGCCATACAACTACAAGGTTCAAATCCATTATAACAATATACTCATCATGAACCCAACATGTTACTAGCGGGAATTAAACCTCGGTGGGGAGGATAGTAATCATTCCTCTCAACCACCCCAGCTAAACCCAATTGACTAGAAACTTTTAAACTTATGTATTCATAGATGTAAGGTACTTGGTTAGAAGCGCACGAGAACCCTCGCCCAAGTTCTCAAGAAGATGGAATTTGGGGTTGCTTCGGCACCCAAGAGTCACACTAGTTGAGAAAGTGGGCACCTTGGGCGTGTGAACACACCAAGGGAATTGCCCAAGCATGAGGCAAAGCACAAGGTTGGGCACACCAAAGAGGTTGGGGCGTGTTGACATGAGGAGTGTGTCGATCCCAAGGGACATGAAGGTTAACGAGAGCATGGGTTCATTTGGGTGCATCAGGTCTATGAAGGGGCGTGACAGTTCATTTGGGTGTGTTGGTCCACAAAGGGGTGCAACACATTCAAAGGAAACGACGATTCATGAAGCTGACGTTTGGAGTCCCTATAAAAGAACAAAAAGGCACAACAAGCAGAGCAAGACTAGAGTCAAGGTTTTGCAGTAGACTTGGGTGAAGAGAGGCGAGCTCCCTCAAGGAGCCAATTCGCTCCACATGGGAGGACTCGTGCTGCCTTGAGGTGATTCTATGGACATAGTTGGGGAAACCTTCTTTGGGCTGAGTTTGGGGAAGTCTTGTCGCAGGTCTGGGTGAGGCATGTTATGAAATAAAACTACAAGTCTGTGTGAAGTCTTATGACAGAGAAGAGATGGTGAGTTTGTGGTGGGCACATGTTTGGGTTGCACTATAGAAGTTGTGAAAGTTGTTACGACGAACAAGTCTTGGTGTGATGAATCTAAGTATGAGTGTCTTGGTGTGATGAGGTGAGTCGTGTGACTATGCCCAAGTTGTAACCGAGCTGGTAGTGCTCATATTGTGTCTCTTGTTTGTTTCGCAAGTGTTCTCTTCGTTTCATGCATGTATTCTTAAATGACTAAGTGTCAATACTATTAACAAATTGTCTAAGTATACAAGTGAGTTGCACTAGAGTAGGAGTATGACTCGTTTGTAACCTAGAACAGAGTATGGGAATTCTCTAGGTGAAGAGGTGTAGTCCGGACGAAGTATCCTTGGTGTTGCCAAGCACCAAAGTGAGAAATGTCACAGTGCCACATACCCTCAAGAGGTGCATGATTGCAAGATTCAGGTAGGCATCATGTGGGGACGTGACAATAGAGGCTTAATAAGCATGTCGCTTAATTACTCGTGTGTTTATAATACTTCTATTGAATTTGACCATCCTCTTGCAATCTTTTTAGATAATGTATGTGCACTTCAATGTGTTTACTTTGCTAATGAAAACTTGCATTTTTTACCAACTAAATAGCTCCTTAATTATCGCTCAAAGCATTATCCTGCACTAAATCAATACTTGCTAATAATCCTAATTTATGAAACCTAATGAGATCACTATTAATATAAAAATATTTTAATCTCCAACTATTTAACATTTCATGTACCTTAATATTCTTTTCATTATCTTCTAATCACTTAATAGAACCCTCCATATATCTTGAACCACACCCAAATAAATAATGACTTAATAGAACCTTCCATGTATCTTGAACCACACCCAAATAAAAGTTTGATCTCAAGTAAAGTAAGGGTTATATAGATTAGGTTCCCTACCAAGTCTATAGAATTGCGTTAACTAATGTCCCTACTTGATTGTTCATGAGCTTGAAGTGCGTTAACTAATTTCCCTACTTGATTGTTCATGGGGTTGTATAATATTATGTGATTTTCTAATATGTCATAATGAACTTTTTTATCACACCATTAGAATATAATGAGGTAGGAAATTTCTAGTGATGTTTTTCACAAGGTTTTCCATTTTGAATGTGTGTAATAGGTCTTATTTTTCTACTTCAACTTTATATATATATAACGATGAAGATTTTATTTAATATTAAATAGAATTAAATTATTAAAATTTCAATCAAGTTTAAGTTTAGGATATATGAAATATTTTTTTTTGTATAAGATGGTAAAATCTATCATAATTGAGTTGTCATGTAAGGAAAATTATTGTAACTACTATTATGAAATGCATATTGATTTGTCATTGTTATTCAAGGAAAACTATGTTATTTTAACAGTGGTTCGTAAGGGATAGACTCCCACTCCTGTCAAATACCTTTGAGTCTTGGGCCATTGACCTCTTTAAGTCTTGGGCCATTACCTATTTACTTACGTCAAAAAAAGAACTTTTAATCAATCAAAATCACTTTTAAATCTTACTCCAAAACCCATTCTTATATTATTAAATTCCAACAATCAAAAATATTTACTTAAAATTACACAACTCTTATTTTGAAATTATTTTACTAATTTATTTTTGCAAAAAAAACATAGAAAAAAACGTGATAGATAAAAATTCTAACGAGGATAATAATAACATCAAGTTCACCAACTCAACAGAATAATGTTTAACAAATTGTGTGAGAAAAAAAAACCTTAAAAATTAACATATAACTATCATAATTCATTGAAAAAAAAAAACCTTAAAAGGTAACATATAACTATCAGTGTTCTTTTTTAGTATTAATGACTATTTTCTATAATTTTTATTTTTAAGCTTTTTAAATGGTTTTCAGAAATAAAATATAATTATAATATTACATTATTTATGTAAATTTTGATAATTCTTTTATATAAAAAAAATATTATTTTATTAATAAAAAATTTAGATAAATTGGGGTTTTTTTTCCACATAATTTTTTTTTATATCTATATGGAAATATAATTGTTCACATATCAGATTTTTACATCAAAATGTTCTCAAAGTTGTCTTTAAATGGAAAAGTTAAGGACATCGAAGGTTACCGAGGTAAAATACAAAAATTGGAGGGCTATTATGATCTCTCACATACACAATCTCTTCAATTTAGGAGTCAAACAAGGCTTCCCTAAACCCTGGACTCAAAGCCTCATTGCACCTATTTTTATAAGTGGGGATAAAAGCAATCCCTCTAATTATAGGGCCATTATGATTAACCCCATTTTAACGAAGCTATATGGAAGTATTTTGGAAAAGAAGATAAGCATATGGCTAGAAAGCCACGGAAAAAGAGCTAAAGGCCATGTCGGTTTTAGAGGTTATCATTCAACAGTGGACCACCTTGTCATGCTTAGGATCATTGCAAAGGAGTGTCACAACAATAAAACCAATCTCCTTTGTTTTTCCGTTGACATTAGGAAATCTTTTGACACTGTGCCTAGGACCAACCATTGAAGTAGGTTAGAAGAGCTAAAAGCTCCCTTCGGGCTAAGAGTTGTTGCGGTAAGGTCGTACGAGAACGTTATTGCCAAGTTTAGGAGCATTGAGGGTTGGTCAGAAGAAATTAACTGCAGCATAAGAATCAAGCAAGGTTGGTCCTTATCCCCTACCCTTTATGGCATTTACATTGAATAGTTGGAAGCTTGTCTAGGAGTTGCAAGCTATGTTGGACCAACTCTTGTTAATATAGTCATCATCATTCTTCTTTATGACGATGATATTGTTTTTATGGAAAGGAATCCCTATGACCTCAGTAAGTAGCTTAGCATCCTCAATAAGTAGCTTAGCATCCTCAAGGATTTCTGCTCTAGTACAGGAATGACTATGAACACTGACAAAACGAAGGTTATGATAATTCAATACAACAAGAACACCTATGATACTTTCATATATGTCAAAAATACCTTGGAGGAAGTGCCTTTGTACAAGTATCTTGGAATTGACATTCATCACAAGCTCAATTGGAACTATAGCATTGACAAAAGGATAAATGGACGGTGGAAAACTTATTACAAGCTTGAAAATAATTGTAAATTAGCATACCTTTGGTTATGGGATAAGAAAAAACTCATCTTTGAGACTCTTGTCCCTCGTGTTATCTTATATGGATGTGAAGTTTGGGGATGCAATATCTCTCAAGAATCTTGGAGAAAGATAGAACATATCCAAAATAACTTTATAACTTATAATCTCAAAATTAAAGGTAATACACCATATCCAATCCTCCTCATAGAAGTGAGTCTTTCCCCCACTAAGAGCATAGCTATGATTAGGTACTTAATGTACAAGAACAAGATAAACAACATGGATAACAAGAGGCTTCCCAAAATTGATTTAGGCTTTATCTAAAATCACTAATGGCTCAAGCAGGGATGGCATAATGATGTCAAGTCTTGGCTAAATCATTAGGGAATAAAAGAAGAAGTTATTTTGCAAAATATTGATGATATTAAAAATATTGTTCAAGCTAAATTTAAGGAGAATCTATGGTGCGATAAAAAATTAGAGGATAAAATAAAATTAAAATATTATAAGGATGTGGTTAACCCTAATCTTGAAGATGAAAAGTGTCTCTTGAGCTACATAGTGAGATTGGGTGTTGGACAATCTCCAAAACATCATGGCATGAAAGAATATGCCACCTTTGTGACTCAAAGAAAGTTGAAGATGAAAAGCATTGTCTACTGAAGTATACCCAAATTAGATCTCAATTTCAAAATATATGTCATAATACCGACCTTCTTAACCTTCTAAGTCATCCAAACTACAATGATCTTGGAACGCTTCTCTTAATGTTTTTTGAGCATCAAAATAACATTATAAATAAACTTGAGTAATCTCTTACCTTTCTTAAGGTCCAATAGACCAAGTTTGGTCTCTGTGGACATTAACCATCATCATCATCATAATATTTTGTAAAATGTTAAAAAAAAATTATAAACAACTCTCCAAATAATCTTTACAACAATTTATGTCGATTATTCATGTGAATATTGTCATGAAGTAAATATTCTATTTTATTGAAGGAACAGTTACAATAGATAGTCCAAGTATGTTGTGGTTAAGTTAAGGTACTTTAAGTACTTAAATTTGGGTTAAAATCGTTCACAATCGCAACTATGACACCTTATTTCATATAATATATGATTGTCGAAAAAAAAATTGGTATGTTAAGGGGCAATAGTTTGAATGATGAAGAAATAGGTCTCGCACTCTTTCTATCCAAACTCAAAATTTTGATAAGACTTGACTAGTTGTGATGAGGTTCAAATGGTAGATGTCTTATTGGATAAAGGTCCCTATGGGTGTACCTCAGGACGTCTCAACTCTTACCAAATTATAAATTTTGTTTTAGATGTTAGTTTGCAAGTTGTTAATACTTAGTCTAGGATTTATAATGGCAGGCATCTAAAAGGTAGATAAGACTTGACTAGTCGTGATAAGGTTCAAAGGATAGATGCCTTCTTGAATAAAGGCCCCTATGAGGATACCTCAAGATGTCTCAACTCCTACTAAATTATAAATTTTGTTTTAGATACTAGTTTGCAAGTTGTTGATACTTAGTCTAAGATTTATAATAACAACTGTCTAAATTTGAACTTAAATCTTATCAAAATAATTTCAAATAATTACCAATTCCTTTAGAATAAAAATAAATATAAAAAAACATAATAATATTAAGAGAACACCAAAAAACAATATAAAAAAAAAACACAATAATAATAATAAAACACTCAACAACGTTTGAAATAGAATTATTTATTCCATTTAAACAAGTGTCATTGCAATGGCGATGTCCCTGTCGATAAGTTTTTTTGCAATTTGATTTGGATCGCAAAAGTAAAACTTGTGTTATAAGCGATATTTGATATCACTTATGTCGACGATTTTGTCTTGAATGTTTTTGTTTATGTTTAATTTATACATTGATGCCTTTGCCTTTGGTTGAGAATACCCCATGTCTCCAAGGATAACAATCTCGTTGCAATTTATTTCTTGAATTCTTTTGCATAATGTGCTACTAAATTCCCATTATGAGGCGATGTTGACAGGCTAATATTTTGGGTGCTTGCACGACCATTGTTTAAAACCAAAGGAATATGGTTCATTGCATAAGCTAACCACCTTGGACCAAGGTCCAAGGGACCATAGCCTATATTTACACATCCTGGTCCTTGTGCTCCTTGAGGAATAGGATATACTTCTGCAAACTGAAAGAATTCCCAAGAATCCCAAGAGTCACTGCATCAAAACAACATATCCGTGAAAGACAAGGCAAGTGGTCAGAAAAACTAGAGCCAAAATAGTCTTACATATAAAAGTTTACTCAAATAATATTTTTAAAATGTAAAATAATTATAATTAAAAATAGTCTTATATATAAATTTAATAATATATATAATAATTACTTAGAACAAACAACAAACATATCTCATGCAAATTTCCATACATAAAAGACATAGATATTGCTACTCTAAAAAAACATGGCTAAACGTACTTTGTTCATTCAATTCTGTTAGTTTTAATCCAATATTAAAGTAGAAATTCCACTTTTAAATGTCAATGAATAAGGGATTGCTCAGTTTTACTATGAATAGTTTATAGAACCAGTTAACTGATAAAATCCAACTCACAAACAATCATCCACCAAATAAAGTTGACTAATGTTGAAGGCAAGTCGACCAGTTCAACTAGCTCAGGTTTCTACACCCCATACTTAATCTCTTCTAGTGTTATAGATGGCATCTTTATCCTAGTGGACACATCTTAAATGGAAAATTAAACCTAAAAAACATTTGTATAAGTTTTAGCGGAAGTCTCCCATATGTCTCCCCAATTTAAGTATTATATTATGTCATATTAAGAACCATTAAAATTTTAATCTCAGATCTCATAAGAATACTCTATTATGTTGTATTAATAATTGTCTGTTTGTAAGGGGTGGTAAGTACGACGGAAGTCATCTATGATTCTGATGGACAAAATGTAGTTGACTTCTCCTAGTGTTTGGGGAAAAATACCAACAACAGAGCAGAAATACTAGCAGTGTACATGGGTTTAAAAATAGCTCATGCGCGAAGCATTTGATCTCTCGTGGTGCTAGGGGACTCCAAAATAGTCATAAAGGATCTTCTAGGTCTCTCAACCTCTGCAGCTCATTCTCCCAGAGGCCTTTGTTCACGAATAAACACCTTGAAACAACTTTTCATCAGATTACTTTTCAACTGAAGCAGTTCGCTTAGCTAAAACTATGAAATCTTTAGAATAGAGCCACCTCGTCAGTAACCAAACCCTCTCTTATGATTGTCTACCTTAATATTTCCAGTGCGACCCGTCTCCCTCTCACAACTAAGAATATTTTCCTTCTGCCCCCTATTTCTCCCCTAACCCCTGGGCTGCACCAAACCTCTTAAGGATTGTTCACCTTATTATTTCCAAAGTATGTAATCTGCCTCCTCCTGCCAACTAAGAATATTTTCCTCAGCTTCTATTTCTCTCTCTAACCCCCCTATCCTTCTTTCTCTCCTCCCCTAACCTTCCTCTCTCCCATTCCCCCGCCCCCTCTCCCTCACTATTACCCCCACCTGCCTCAGCTCCCCTTCCCCCTGCCTGAATGGGCCCTCCTTTTCCTTGGCACGTGGCTCCCCTCCCTAGCCCACATGCCTCCCTCCTTTATCCTCATGTCCTCCCTCCAACTGCATGTACTCACTATTAAACCCAAGGATCTTCACCTGCCCTTCTTGACGATCAACCGTATGCTTATGGCGTCACCTCCGGCTCTTCACCCTGCGTGAATTCACTTCAGCTCGTGGGTGTTCCTGGCACCCTTTTCCATCAAGGGAACATCACTTCAACAATCATGTCCGCTCCATCTATTATCCAGCATCATTACTTGGCTCTTCAGGATGCTCGACTATCTATTTGGTTGGTTTTTCACCCAGCTCATTTCGTCTGTGTTCTTCGTCTCTTCAGCGCCTGCTTGACCTATATGCTTTTGAGCCTCTGCTTCAACATGTGGCGAAGGTCAAGAGAACCCTGCTCTTGTCCTACTTGTGTTTCGGAGGAGCTCCGAGAATAGTTATGTGTGCTTTGCACAGACGTCAGAAGAGCAGAGGAGCGCACAGATGCTCGTCACCGCGAATTTCAGCGAGAGAACCAGGGGATTCGTGAGGAAATGGTGAGTCTACAAACTCAGATGCATCAACAGGAAACACGGCATAACCAAGAATTGGCAATAGCATTAAGGGGAATTAACAAAAATACGAGGCAACTCGGGGTTGTCACCCAACAATTGGCAAACCCGCGGCAACCAGAGAATTCCTTTGGCTCTAGTGAGTCTCGGCTCTCGTCCACCTTTCATTCAACAGCCAGCAACGACCACCACTCGGTCCTTCCAATTCCAGGACATGCAGACCTTCATCAGGAAGAGGCGAATCTAGCAGCACCACAAGTGGAACAACAGGAAGACCCAGACTTTTCTCCAAATCATTAGTCAAGTTTCAAATGAATTGTAAAATTTTGTTTATTTTGAACTTGTATGTCACCATTTTTACGTGGAAGAATTGTAGATCTTATGGACTAGTTGATACAGTCTCCTTAGGTCTCCATAGACAGACAGACTCTTATGGAATCAAGAGAGGTTTTTTCCCCCTGCCATATGTAATTTTTGGATTTTTGTTTCTCTTTTTTTAATATAAAATCTTCCAACCGTTTCTGTTAAAAAAAAAACAATCGCCCGTTTGTAAAAAGACAAATTTATATTTAAAGAAAAACCTAAGGAATATACTATCTATTGTATTGCACTTGCAGAAATAAGATCTGAATGGTGAAGTCTACAAATGTTTTAAAAAAAAAACATTTTTGATGAATATGATAACCCATAACCACTTCAACGAAATAAGACGAAGTTATTTGAAATAATAATCGATTCCACACACACCAGTCATAATATTGTTGGAATGTGCATACCAACAAATTTACAATTATGTAGCGCCAATTCTACCAAAAACAACGCCAATAAATATGAACATGCAGAAATTGCACATAGTTGATGACCACTTTTCCCAAGCAAAAATAATTGTTTATTCGGTTGCTATTTAAGAAGATTCTATCTTAATTTTGCAAAACCATGGATCGAATTTCTTCTGGGTCTACACTAGTAGATGACGATTTTCCCTTGAGAAATCAGAGTTGCTTACAATGATGCTACTGGAAGCTCTACTACTGATGTTGTTGGCTATGGATCTTGATCACATTTAGGGCCAGGATCTCAATCTTTAACATAATCTTCCTTCTTTATATCGAAGATAAAATATGACTTCCATGATGAAATGACCTTAACACCAAAGGGAGCCTTGCCTATACACCAACGAGGAATCCATTTCTCCATGTGGGCCCGGGTGGACATAAATTCTATATAATTTTCATGTACCAAGTGAACGAGAAAGTGGAAAGGGAGCATCTGTATTCAATAATCGCCAAACTTTTGTTAATCTAAAGAAAACTAACTGCTACATTTAGGCTTATGGTGGTTGCAAGGAGGTGATCTTTTCTTACGCCCCACGAGCGACAACTTATGGATATATTTATGGGTCAATCCAGAACAACTTGCATATCATAGGTAGGCATAGAGCACCTTTCAAGCCCCTACTACGCTAACTTTAAGCTTATTGACACTTGTTAACAGCATTGTCTATGGTTTGAAACTTGTCAAGGAACTTTTTTCAATAGCCACACCTCCTCGATTTACTTTTACAACCATGCCAAGTATATATGCAATGTATTTAACCATGTGCCCATTATTTAGATGTATTTCACGTGTCATTTCAAATATTCTTTTCCATGAATACCATTAGCCTTACTTCTTCATGTGCAGAATACCAGCAACATGCACATGGTGGCTGAACTTATGTTGTTTCTGGGAATAGTTAGCTCTAGGTATTGAAGAAAAATTTATAGATATTGCCCATCTTTGCCTGGAACGGCCCGTACCGCTAAGTTCTCAGTCAATGTCGGTTGTCATCTCCTTCTAATGCACGACTTTCCTCTTCAATTTCCTCGACTCAAAATGCAATAGGATGACCCACCTGCATGAGGACTCCATCCAAGCCTAGAATTTGACTGGCTACAGCCTGTATTTGGTCCCGCAACCCATATTTGACACGGGGTTATAAAAATTACACGTCACTATTGACTTGCACTAAAATTATCCACTAGTCAAATTGACCTCTAAGCGCATAGATTACCCGTCAAAAACTATTATTGGTATGTCACATGTGCAATATAGCTTATAGGTATTAGGATTACCTGCATATAATATAGGGAAAGGAATAGGCTCGAGACTTGGAGGCTCGAGGTTGGGTTATACGCAGCTTGAAGGGAAGTAGTTGTATACAAGTAAATGTCATAAATGAATCCATATTGTCGCACTGTCGCGTCACTAGAAGATACGTAAATTAATAAATTTTGAATCGTATCGAATCACGAGGGCCAATGGGCAACGCCATAATCCTGTTCATTGTTCTATTCATTGTTCAGTGTTCACTATTCTCTGCAGCTTGCTCGTATCGGGTGGTGGCTGAGGGAGATAACATTGATTCAGACCGGTGCTTACTCTATCTGCAACCTGCTCGTATCTGGTGGTCGCTGAGGGAGACAACGTTGATTTGGAGAAGTGCTTGCTCTTTGTTGTTGAGTGAGATGCAATTCGGACCGGTGCTTGCTCTCTACTGCTGGGAGATATATCGGTATTTTCTTTGTGTTGCTTGTATCTAATGCTCGTCACTGAGGTTTATGTGGATTTGAGGGGTGCCTTCATGCCGAGATGAACATTTTTGGGCACAACATATCTCGTGATAAATCGTTTGCAATTGTAGTTGGCTCCATCACTGCAATAGACCAGGTTTGTTGCCATGACCAAATCTCTTGATCTTCCTTCTTATCTTATTTCTCTATGGCATTTATGGGATTGTCCAGGGCGTTTGTCTCTCTTAGGCATGGAATGTATCGGTAGGTCTAATTTAACTTTTCAAATACAAATAAGTTGTAAGTGAGCATCATTCTCTGCTCAACGTGGGTTTCCTCTCTCAAATGTGAAGCTCAATCTGTAAGCAACAATTATTAGTAACAACTCCCTCATGTGGAACACATACTTCATTTGTTTCTCTTGTCTATGTGATTCCTCCCTAGTTGTGTGCTCTCGGGTATTGAGCAGTAGTGGTACTCATATCATGAGCGTTCTCTGGTCTTCATGCTTAACGCTCCTTGTATATGTGCTTAGTGTTTCCTGGTTTATACGCTCAGTGCTCCCTAGTCTCCATGCTCCTTGTATCTGCTTAACACTCCATGGCCCTATTGTTCCAGCCCAGCCTTGCCGACACTCTTCATCAATTAGAACCCACTGCATAGACCTATCTTCCTTTCATTTAATGCATAACATTAGCCACACCCCGAATTTGGGACCCATGCCATGCATCACAATACTTTTAACATTGATTTTGTATACAATTTGTCAAACATATACCCTACTTTCTTAATACTTTGGCCAAACACTTCCCAAACGAACGTAGTGAGAAAATGTTTACCCATTTGGTTCAAGTCCAGAAAGGAAATCGTAGGATTCCATTGCAACTTGCAAGTAAGCCTTTTCCTCCATGGGATTGTCAATGGTTATCTTAAGAACATCTTTCCCTCTGACCATAATCCATTCAAGAACTTTCGGATCTGTTTGGAGACGCACCACTTCAAACCCTCATCTAGCATTAGCCAGCAGGTTGTCTATTCAAAGGATTCCTTTCTCATTTGTCCACAAAAAGAAACACGAGGACCTGAAAATATCATCATACAAAGCCATTTCTTCACACCCGCTGGTGGTTAGACTTGGTTGGACCAATTTGACACTTATAAATCTGTTTAAAACGTAAAATGACATGCATGAAAAACAAACGCCTTTCATCAAAAGTGCACTTGACATGCAAGGTAAATTTAAATTCCAGGCCTGACTCCACCGATGGAAAAATAAAATGCCTCGGTCTACACCTAGCCTACTAAAATTAGGGTCGACATTGCCCTTCACAACAGCCAAGAGTACAACTTTTTGATGATAAGTGTACACCAGTTGCAAATGGGCACCGGTGTCTTCATACAAAGCATTGAATTTTGAGTTTGAAATTTAAAGAGGGCAGAGCTTCAGAGCTTTTATTCATCTGGGTTTTCACAAGTAACAATCTTGGATGTTTGGCAGATACAAAATGTCAAATTTTGGAAATTGTTGCTAGTGAGCAGCTTTGTGATGAAAGAAATTATACGATAAATTTGTTCATTGTTACCTGGTAAGCCCTAATGAGGAGTAATCTGATGCTTTCATCGATAGTTTGGATAAATAAGGTGGACGAAAGGCCAGTTGACTGGGAGGATAAATTAAAGAAGACGTTGGCCCATGACTCATCCATGCTCTGCGGATCGGCTTCCCATTCCCTATAGCTTTTCAAGCATTGTGCAACTGCGGCTTGTTGCAACTTTCAGGGGATAAAACATTGATCAACATATTGGACCGAGACTACCAAGGCTCGAACCAAAATTCTCGTGCATCTTTAGCTCATGTTGTTTCAATAGAAGAATCAATCGACTCAACATCTACAGAATAAACTGTGAATATGGTTGTGCGTGACCTTGGTTATAGTCTCAAATCCAAGAAGAACATGTATTATGAGGTATTATGAGTCGGTATTTATGAGGTAAGGTCTTGAACTAAGGAACCAATGACTAGATTATGTGGTAATCCAAGGCACATACTCACTCATTGGGCATGCATGTACTCATTCGTACTTAATTTGTACTTCGACTGGCCATTGGCACCATTCATTTGACATTTCTTGTTTATATACGCTCACCTGAAGAATGAAGGTGAGGAAGGAGTGCAAAGAAATAAGTTGGAATAGAAAAGAATGCTAGGAAAGATAGTGGTTGTGGGGAAGTTGGAATGTTGGAATTTCCAGGGCTAGCACAAGTACAACTGACTCTAAGAGTTGTCGCTACCCCGGAGATTCGAAACCAAGCTGGATAAGCTACTTCAAAGCATAACCTCTCACTGAAGCTAGAATTGATATGCATGCTATTGGTAAGCCTACATTAGCAGAGCTGATGAAGCTAATGAATTAGAAAAGTCATATTTTTTTCCTTCGGCCAATGGAGTACAAAGGCAAATCTTTCTCTTTTTTGTAGACCAGAGAAAAAATGGGGGTTAGCCCATTATCAGAGTTCGTTGCCCAATTTAAACAAGACTTCTGCTTTGAAGGATTGTGACTACACCTGAATTGCATCATTGCACCGATGTTGAATTAAATCTTTGAGACAATCACTCGAGATTTGATGCACCTGCTCATGTGTAGAAAGAATACAAACAGACATGCAAAACCACGATAAGTATCCATTATATTAAAATTATAAGAATTTACAACATTATACATCTAGTGTAAAAAGGATGTGTAGCCTTAAGACACAACGTGGAGCACTCAGAGAAAGCATATTGCACGTTGCAAGAGCGTGGGTGACTGGAAAACATAAGAGACATGCTTGAAGGGTAGCAATACAGTGAGGGAGAAAATCTGCAATCATATAATTAGTTCAACCCATTATAAACCTCCAAGTATGGTCTATTGCACAACATTATCTACATAAATGAAAATTGGAGTTTCTTTCCTCTTCTATAACGGGCACTCAGTAGGTAACATACATACCCTATGATTGGGGGATCCATAGTCTGATTGCCTATTCCAACTTCAAAGTCGTGAACTTAATCCAACCCTCCCAACCATGCTCTTTTTTTGCTTTCTTCTTCCAGAATAATATGTTATTCCTATGTTGTGTGGTTTGTTATCAACGGCTCATGTCTTCTTTCCTCCTCCACTCTGGGACCTGCACTCTTTGTCAATGAATCCCAAGGACTCAAAGAGCGGTTAGTTTATGGGATATCTTGGTTCAGTAGCTTTTCTAAATAGTAATTCCACCACGGTGTTTAGTGTTAATATTTGTTGCAATAGGTTGTCATGGAATGCTTGTCATTGAATATGTATGGTTTTCCCTTGTTGAAATCTTAGCTTCCAAAAAATTTGAAAAAAAACATTACAAAAATTTGGATATTGTGCAGGGATAGTGACAGTGAGATGACGTGGAGATGTTGGAGAGGGTGTGTTGCTTCTGCTACTTCTAATGCACGCGGCCACTAACCCTGAATCCACCTATGTAAACAGGGTAGTAACAAAGATTGGCATGTTCATAAAGCTTTGTCAGTAGGTGCGATGAGGTAGTTAGACTGTCATTGTTTGAGGTAGAGAAGGACAAGAAGTATAAGGTGCAGGCAGTGGATACAATGCATCATTTTTCAGAATGGTGGTTGTTGCAATTTGATCGTTTGTCAAAATAATTTAAAATTTGTCAGAATAATTTAAAGCCCTGACATAAGTGAAAGAGCTTCCATAAATTTACATTACCTAAGATTACCAAAAAAGTGCATATGCATTATTGCAGAGTCTACTACACAAAAATTAGATAACTACTTATATAATTTAGGTTATTTAATATGGAAAAATGCATATCGTAAATAAGAGGTCGAATTTGTTTTTTGTTTTTTTTTTGTTTTTTTTTTAAGTAAGATTGTATAAAATTCTATCAAAATCAAAGAGTACAAAAACTTCCATAGTTTCAGGCTGTAAACATTGAGTTTCCCGTAAGGGGAAACCAGCTCAGCTAGCCGAACCACTTCATAGCTTAAGTCTTAGTCTTCTACTGGCGTGAAGAGAGTCCAAAATTATGGCCCCTAACGATGGTCGTTACAACAGTGAAAATTATAAACATAATCGTTCTAACTGTAATAACCATAGACATTTGCAGAAAAGGTGGCCATGCACATAGCGAAGTAACAAAGACACCTGGGCATATCATTGATAGGGGTTGTAATGCGGCCACGCATCCAGGAAGAAGGCGTCGATTGTCGAGTCCCCAAGAGGAGTCGGCTCCTCCTCGACTGGTGTCTCGTCCAGTTGCATGGCATCCTTCGGCTGCGTTGGCAGGTTCTCCTCTTGCATGGCGTCCTCCAGCTGGGTTGGAGGCACATTCTCCTCTTGGCCTGGCTCAGCATGGTCTGAAGTCTCCGGTGGGGGAGTTGGTGCCCGTACTGGTGTCGTATCTCCTGCTGCTTGGGTTGCCTCTGCTGGGGGGTAACGAGCACCCTGCATTACTGAGAGAAAATGCAGGAATTGAGAGGCCTTTCCGTCCAAGATCTCCAGGTGGAACCGGAGGTCATCCACGTCCCGACGCAAGTTGAATACCATACCCTGCAGCAGTGCAAGGCCTAATTGCCATTCACATTCTGGATCAACACTAGAGTCGGCTAGAGAGTGGGGTTGCTGACGCGAATTTTGGCTGGCTTCCGGACCATCAATCTGAAATCGAGCGTTAAGAGGCGGGGCCTGAAGCGATTGGGAGGCCGAAGAGTTAGGAGGAGCCAATGGACCTGGGTGTGAAGCAGAGGTCGAATTTCCTGAAGGTCCTGGGTTGTAATCCAGTGAGGCCCCTGAGCAATCCATCCCCTCCAGTCTGTTGACAAAAGACAAGGAGAGGGGCGGGAGGTTGGCTGGAGTTTGAGTCGACTGCTCCAGAGAGGAGGACGAGGTGGCCGATGAGGAGGAGGAAATGTGGGAGGGAGTGGGCGGGGGGAGGAGGACCAAACGGGATCGGCTTGGCTGCCATGTCGAGCCTCGTTTAGACTTCCCTCGTAGCCTGGGCATCTCTGAAACACCAGGAGAGCGAAAATGAGCCAAGACCAAAGAGAGCGACAACAGACCGAGAGAGGGCGACAACAGACCAAGGAAAGGTTGGGCAGGAGGTGATAGTGGAGAACACACGCCGAGCTGTGTTCTCCACTATCACCACGCCGAGCTGTGTTCTCCACTATCACACGCCGAGCTGTGTTCAAATAAGCCGAGGAGCTGGTGCGATTCATTAAGTATCCACACGAGCAGAGTAAAGGTCGAACGAAGGCGTTGGTCCATCGGAGGGACGGCAAGGCAGAGTAGGGCGCACTGAGAGTAATGGTGCCCTGTCTCGAGCAAGGTGACCTTAAAGGCATGAGGGTGGCAGGAGGGAGAGGCACGTGGTCGACGCCACGGAGGCTCTCTCCTGGCTGCTTCACTCGACGTGTGTTCTCCACTATCACCCCATCCGAGGGGTTGTCGATGGTTAGAGCTTTTGTCTGGCATCTCTGAAAGATGGGGTGTGTCTGGTGGGTGGGGGCCTAACAGAGAATATCCGGTCCCTTTCCTTCTACCCCAATATTGGCTAGATCATCCGCAATCTGATTGGATTTTCTTCTTACATGGGAGGGGATGAGAGCCTGGCCGCGTTGGAGAAGAGATGCAATTGTCCTTAGACCATGAGAGAGGCGCCAGCAGGGCGAGACTTGCTTTGGGTCTACTCCGTTCAAGATTTTCTGGAAGAGGTTGAGGATGACTTGAGAATCTCATTCCACTATAAGTTTGTTGAAGTTGTGTGTAACACCCTGTTTCCCCCAGTTTGTAAAAATAACTGGACTGGCAAAGAACTGTGGCAAACTCAAAAATGTGAATATGTGATGTGAATGGACCTTGTGGAAAAGGTCGATGAATGTGAATAATATTATGAATTTATATTGCAGGACTGTTGAGAGGGGATATGCTGAAAAAGAGACCACGATGGCTGAAGAAAGGCGGTGGAAGGCACCTGGAAAGGTGGCGTTAACTTCCACCGAAAATCAATACCGTATTTGGACTTCATTGGCCCGGAGAACCAAAAGCGGCTCGCTGGCCCCGAATTAAATGTCTTGCAGGCTGGTAGGTAGATGGCTCCTCAGGAATTAATGAGGGATGGGGAGGAGAACCGCCCATCCGTAGAGTCGTCAGGCCTGACCAACGCGAGGGAAATCGCGCCACACGCAACCTCGTAAGAGGATAAGGCGTGGGGGAGAAGTGATTGGGCGGGGACGCGAGAGGAGAAAGAGAACTCTGGCGATATGCAGAGGGAGTGATAGCAGAGAGGAAGGAGAGTAAACTTC
>SNQJ01S0000747.1:355504-380178 GCA_010110895.2 Picea sitchensis | reverse complement strand
CCTGTCACGTTGCCCTCCGGGTCGTGTTACCCCTCTCGCCACCTGTACTCCACTCAACTGCGCGACAGGGCCGTTCCTAATTGCCATTCGCTAACCCTGTTGGGATTCGTCCCTATTGGCCAGTCACTAGCCCTGTCGGGGTTCAGTGGTTGCAGAGTCGAACGATTCGACATTCTTGTAGCGCCGAGGCACGAAATACAAGAAGCGCCATGATTATTTGACCTGTGATCCTGACCCGCGATGACATGGGAGAGAGAGAGAGTTAGCTTACGCTAGGCCCCCATAGATATTTCAGGGCTCTGATTCTACAGAAATCAACGAAAACTTGATTATGGTAGTGGGTGCATTACATTGTGTTTTATGGCCAATTGAAGCCATGTTGTTAGCCCCCAGAGTTCTATTGTATTGTTGGTAGTATGTCCTAAATTTTCGGCTGTGAAGAGGAGAATGCTTCCCTGATGATTGTGGAACACCACACCAAACCCAATTGCTCCTGGGTTTCCTTTGGAAGCTCCATCAAAATTGATCTTAATGAAGTCCAGTGGAGGGGGGGACCAATGGGAATGATTGTCCCCTCGAGGAGAAGGACGAGAAGGAGGGGGCAGACTTTGGTTTTTGTTGAGTTTCCAGTTATTCGTGATACCTTGTTCCTGGGTAGGGCAGATTAACTCTGGATCATTCCATTGCTGCAAGCTGACTGTTTTTGTTATATCGTGACAAATCTGGGTCTAACCGTGATGCCAATTAGTCTGGGTGTTTCTGAAGATTCTTTTGTTTCTTTCCTTCCAGAGTTGCCAAAGGATAAAACCAGGGAGCAACTGCTAGATGCGATTTAGGACCGGTGACTGAAAATCCTCGTCTCTCCAAGCTTCAATGGTGTTGCTAATGTTGTCCCTTTGGCGATCTGAGGTGCGCATTATGGTTGCACAATGGTCCCAGACTTTGGCGTTGTAGGGGCAAGTGTTAAGAAGGTGATTTATGGTTTCTGCCTCTGCTAGGCAGAGATGACAAATGGAAGGTCCTGTAAATCCCCTTTTGGTTAGATTTTCGCAGGTGAGAATGCTGCCATGTGCCACCAACCAAAGGAAAATGCTAATTTTTGGCCAGTGTTTTAGGGACCAGATTTTGCGCCAAACTTCCCTTGGTGGAGGGGGGTTGAGATTGGCCTTTAAGCCATAAGCCTCATGGATGTTAAAAGTACCTCTTGGAGAGCTTCCCCATCGAAGGATCTCCTCTCCTTGCAGTATAGGAATTTTTCGTTCATTGATCATGTTGTACCAAGGTTGAAGGTTCACCTGTGCCTCGACGTGTAGGTCATATTTATTGGATTTTCAGCATCTCCAAGTGGCATTCATGGGGTTGACCTTCCAGTAATCTGCCACTCTTATCAGTCCTGCTTGAGTTGTTGGGGGGAAAAAGGAAACGACCCATTTATCTTGCGCTAAAATCGGGAGCTGTTACCAGGAATCATTCCAGAAGAGGGCAGTCTAACCGTTCCGGATTTCCCAGAAGGCGTGATTGACTATCAGGTGGCGATTTTGCCTGGCTGTTGTCCAAATCAAGGATCCTGGGGTGTCATCATTCCAACGAATGAGGCTTCTTTCTGTTGTGTTGGGATTATACTTCCATCGCCAAAGCCTGGCCCAAAGGTCCTGAGGTCTCTTCAGCCATCTCCACCAGATCTTGGCGCTAAGTACTTTATTCGAAATAGAGGGATCTTTGATTCCTAGACCCCCTTGAATCTTAGGTCAATAGATCTTTTCCCAACTGATTAGTGCAAATTTCTTCCCTGCTTTAAGCCCCTACCAGAGAAATTTTCTTTGCAAGGATTTGATGGCAATGAGGATGAAGTTTGGGGCCGCGAGAGCCGAGAAAATATAGACATGTAGAGCTTGTAAGACTGATTTGAGGAGGATGAGGCGACTCGGGAAGTTGAGATCTCGATGGGTCCAGGAGGAGAGTCTTTTCGAAAATGAGGTAAGGAGGCCTTCCTAGGAGTTGTTTCTGAGGGCTTTATCGAGGAGGGGGATGCCAAGGTACTTGGACGGAAGGGAGCTTCGAGTGAAACCCAAGATGTATGAGATGTGGAGCTGAATTGGCAAAGGAGCATTGAAAAAGAAGATCTGGGACTTGTCCTTGTTTATGTCCATCCCCGAGGCTTCATAGAAGGTATTGATGATTGAGAGAAAAGTGAGGGCCTCTTGGACTATAGGGGAGCCCATCATCATAGTGTCGTCCACAAATTGGTTGTGTGAGATCGGGGGGTTGATGTCATGCAGGGGCAGCCCTTTTAGCGTCTTTTTTGCTACTGCAGCCTGAATGGATCAGCTGAGGCCTTCTGCCAAGATGATGAAGAGGAAAGGAGAAAGGGGGTCCCCCTGCTTGATTCTTCTAGAGGGAGAGAAAGGGCGAGAAGGAACTCCGTTGATAAGGATTGAGAAGAAGGCTGAGGAGGTGAGGTTCAGAATCCAGGCAACCCAGGAGGGGTCGAAACCAAAGGCGAGGAGCATCGCCCACATATATTCCCAACTTAACTCATCAAAGGCTTTGGATAGGTCCAGTTTTAGGAGCATACCTGGAGTTCGGGTCTTCTGAAGAGAATGAATGACTTCATGGGCGAGGATGACGTTGTCCAGGATTTGTCTACCCTTCACATACCCTGATTGTTCCGGCGAGATGATGAAGGGAAGGAGGGGCTTGAGTCTCCTTGCTATCACCTTGGTTAGGAGCTTGTAGATGACGTTACATAGGCCAATCGATCAGAACTGCTTAGGATGGTTTACACGCTCTTCTTTGGGGATGAGTGTAAGGAAAGTAGCATGGAGGGTCGGGAGGACTTGTCCGGAGAGTCTGGAGTCTTCGATGATCTCCCATACTTCCTCTCTGAGCATTGGCCAGCAATGATGGAAGAAATCGAACGTGAAGCTATCTGGTCCTAGGGATTTTCTCTGGGGGTGGTCCTGGAGAGCCTAATCAACTTCTTCGATCATGGTGGGTCGAAGTAAGACCGTGTTCTGTTCCTCCGAGATTAAGGAGGGTATGTGTTGTGTGATCTGTGTTATAGCTTGGGATCTGTCTCTTCGGGGATCCGACAAGAGGTTTTGATAATAGGTGACCAGCTCTTCTTCTAATTCCTCATGAGTGTGCCTAACTTTCCCATTATCTGAGATGAGTTGGGTGATGCGATTAGCATGCCTTCTTTGGATGGTGGACCTATGGAAAAACTTGGTGTTTCGGTTGCCCTCTTTGAGCCCTTGGATATGGGATTTTTGCCTTCACGAGATTTCTTCTTGGGATTTTCTTTCCTCCAACTTTTGTTTGATTGCTTCTTCATGTAGCTTGAGGGGTTCAGATAAACCTGTGTCCCAGATTTGACTTTGAATAGTGTTCATTTGTTCCATTAGTTGTCTTTGGGTCTCAAAGATGTTGCCAAAAGTTTGTTTGTTCCAATTTTTAAATTTTTGTTTGAAGTTCTTGAGTTTCTGCTGAAACCTATACATCTTGGAGCCATTGGACACAACAGCCTCCTCCCACCAAACGTGGGCGTTCTGCTGGAAGTCAGGGTGGTTAAGCCAGAACTGCTCCAATCTGAAGGGTTTGTGACCTGGAGTTGCCGGGATGTCCAGCCAGAGTTGGATGGGCCAATGATCAGATCCGTGGAAGTCAAGGATTCTGGCTTCCAAAGATGTGCCCTCCAGTAAGAGCGATTCCGAAAGGGGGAAGCGATCCAGTCTGCAGGCTATTTGGTGAGATCATGTTCTACGATTTGTCCAAGTGAAGGTGCCATTGGAGTTGTCTGGGTCTATGAGGACTAGGTTGTCGATTTGGCACTGAAAGTCCCCCGAATCTGCTTCAAGTCGTCGCGTACCGCCTCTTTTTTCATCAAGGTTGCAGATCATGTTGAAATCTCCTCCCAGGATCCATCTGTTCCCCGTTGTTAAAGTGGCTTGATGCTCCAGTCTACGAAGGAAGGCATGTTTGTCTCTTGAGTTGGTTGGTCCATAGACATTTGTTAGATAACCTGGTTTGTTGGAGCTAATGAGTCAGTATGTTGTCATAATAGACCATTTGGTTTTGAAGAAGTTGTCCATAGTGACCGAGTTTCGGTTCTAGAGGAGAGCCAGCCCACCTGTTGCTCCCATGGTCGCTGTGTAGATGCCTTGCCCTTGCTTCCAGCAGTTGGGGAGGATCTTATCCATCTCTTCTATGGCGCATTTTGTTTCTTGAAGTAGCATTATATCTGGTTTTTCTGCAATGAGCATATCTCGTAGTAGTCTATGTTTACTACGACCATTGAGTCCCCTTATATTCCAGGAGATGATCTTCATGAGGAGGAAGGAGGGGGGAGGGGTGGGAAACTGTCAGATATTAGATGTATCTGACCTGAGTTGACCATGAAGTGTCCTATCTCCTGGATGAGCTTGCTGGTAGATTTCCGCCCTCGTTTCTTTTCATCCTTCTGAGGTTTGCGTTGTTCTTTCAATGTGTTTCCATGGATTCCTAAGCTTGCACTAGATATGGTGGTAGAGCCGGCTGAAGAGTTGAGGGAGATTTTGTGCACTTTTCTCAATTGATCCGATGGGATGGTATAGAGTTTATGATGCATGTAGGCATGTTCCATATGCTCCAGGGATACTCCTACTAGAT
The DNA here is from genome assembly GCA_010110895.2 of Picea sitchensis. NCBI lineage: Eukaryota > Viridiplantae > Streptophyta > Pinopsida > Pinales > Pinaceae > Picea > Picea sitchensis. Next base: position 375,531 of record SNQJ01S0000747.1, on the reverse strand, counting down.
CTTGCTCGTCTAGTTCCATTTCCACATCTCCGTCTTCTGCCTCTGAGGGGTCCAGGGCTGCAGCAGTAGAGTTGGTTGTGGGGATGAGTGGGGTTTTCCCTTGGGTTTCCTATGCCTTCCCTTTTGTTGGATTAAGGGGTGTTTTCTCTGAGGGTGGGGCTTGTGAAGCTTCCAAGACTTTTGGTTGTTGCTGCAAGATCCTGTATTGGTTGTTCGTGGTCGGTTCCTTGATCTTCTGGGTTGTTGGCCACTTTCCTCCTTGTTTGTGCTTTCCCGTCGCTGGTATGAATTCTTCTTTGTCTATGTTTGCTTCTGGATTTCCCTCTTTGCTAGGCGTGTTGAGGGGACAGTCCCTAAAGAGGTGCCCGTGCTCATGGCACTTTCAGCATCTGAACGGAATGTGTTCATATTCGATAGTTTGCATCCAATCCTTATCCTGGTATTCCAGAACGATAGATTCTAGTAGCGGCTTTGCAATGTTCAGATAGACACATATGCGTGCGTAGGAGGTATACCTTCGCTGCTTAGTGGCTTCTGAGGATTTGACGTACACTCCCATTGTATTTCCTATGCCCGTCGGGACCTCTTCCAGCCAAAACTCCTGCGGCAAGGAATATAGCCTTAACCGGACTGGGGTGTGTGCAAAGTCCTCCAATTCAGGGCTAAATTTTTTTGTCCAGAATCTCAGAAAAAGTCCCGCCGAGTTAAAGAAATAAGGGTCGCCATCGAAGATACGATTCCTGTCTTCTAGGTTATGCAGAATTATGGTAAAAAAAACCTTGGAGCCCAGCTGTAGATCAAAGTGACCTTTGGGCTTCCACCATTCATATATCCATTTCACCAGTTCCTTTTCTGAGGGCCAGAGCCCTAAAAATTTGCCGATTAAAGTGTAGTCTCTCATGTATTGCTTCTGTTCCTCAATCCGGGGTGTACTTACAATGTATTTCGGGGCTTGCGGTGTTTGAGGGATACATTTCCCTGGTACCCAAGTCGAGTCGTACTTGTCGCTGGTGTAGCTTTCCCTGAATCGATATCCATCTCTCGGTCTTTGAATGTCCCCTCGGAAATGAGTTGTGATCTAAGATCTGGGGGAGGTTCGAACTCTGGGCACTTGGAGCCGCCTCCGGTTTTTCCTTGAGCAGTTGCATCGTTGTAGGAAGGGCCTCTCGGCCCTCCCTCACTCAAAATAATTGTGCCCCTGTGGGGCGGTGTGGTGCACCAGATCAGAAGTAACTCTAACCCTAGCGCCTGTCCTCACGCCCTACTTACTGTTAAGAGGTCGAATTTGTTAACCAATAGCCTATTTGATAAAAGAAAATTAATTATTATAAATAAAAAATTATTTCATTTTTCCTATGTACAACTTTGGAAAGATGAAAAATTTTAGTAGTCAAAGCAAAAGTAATTGGCGGTCATCGCTAGAGTGGCCTTCGGCAGGGACTAATAATAAGAACTCGACTAATAAGAAGCAATCGAAAATTAGAAGCAACCACAATGTACAACACCACACGTATATATAAAACCAAAGAACAAAGTCATCCAAATAATGAAGGAACATGTATTCTCATCACTAATAATTGGAAGCCTTAGAGTCGCATGTTATCATTAACAATTTCAAAACAAAGGCCCATGTACTTTAATACAATAATTATAAAAATTATAAAAGACAATACGAGAATCCCTCATTAAATCAATACCAAGGGACTTGTCCATCCACCTTTTAGTGACAATTAACCTTAATGAAGGATTGGTATCTACCTTTATCAAATTTTAGCCAAAGACTACACATGACGCTTTTGACTTAAATATAATATAGTGGGTTAGTTCATGGTGGGCCAGTTCATTATATGTGTGTGTGTGTGTGTGTGTGTGTGTGTGTGTGTGATAAGACCGTGTTGATATATTTAATAGATTGGATTTCTAGATCTTCATACTAATTTGAAAAGATCATCCGATTTTATATTTTTTTATAAATTTTTATGCGAGAGCAATATGATCTTTCCATTTTTGCTTATCCAAACATTGATGCTTTTATCTCAAATTAGGACTAGGCATTTCATAGTTTGGTGTTGAGGATGATGAGGCAGAACCCATGTCAATAGTGTGGGGGATCCCTGATGTTTTGGTAGTTGCAGGAGGTATTCCCTCCTAGACAACTTTTCTTAGAGAAGAAGAAGATTCTAGAAGTCAAAGGAAGACCATTGAACAGTTGAAGAACACCCCAGAAAAGAATAAAGTGAAATAGAAGACCACAAAAGAGAAGTCATCCCACAGGAAATAATTAAGGTGGAAATATAATTTCCAGGAATAGAAGTCGGACCACAGAATTAATAAAGTAAATGTGAATACCCGGAATAAGAAGTCGACCCAAAACATGTGCCCAAATCAGTATAAGAACAGGGTTGGATCATTTCATTTGTATAGACACACAGTTCTCCTTTTGTAGTGCGCACCAGGCAGTTGCGACAGTTTCATTATTTCTGGTTTCTGGTTCTCTTTGAGAGTGAGCCCTACTTGGGGAAGAATATTCTTGGTGGCTCTTGGGTGTTTCTCTTGTGCACTACCTTTAGAAGAGTTGCGCTAAGATTGTGTGGTGCTTCCCAATTGCTTCATGCCAGTTGCAGTTGTAGTTCCAGTTACAGTTGCAGTTACCAGTTGTACCAATTTTGTGGTGCGTTATCTTTCTCTAGTGATGCGTCTATCATGCGCTAGTTCTATGGTGACTCGGTTTTCTACCCTTTTTAGGGTTTGAAAAGAAGAAGAGATAAGTATTTGTTATCAGGGTTTCTTCATTGTTGATTTTCTCTTGAGAATAGAGTTTGTTCATGGTTGTATTGGATGGAATATTAAAAAGATTCTCTCTAAGAAAAGTTGGTCGGGTTTTACCCAAGTTTAGGGTTTTCCCAAGATAAATTGTTGTGTCTTCTTTTGCTTGTTTATTTGTTGCTATATATTTCAGTGTATGGTTATTGAATGTTAAAATAATATAAGAATGTTATGGTAAATCTAATGTTAACAAAACTAATGAAAATCTATCATGGTTTCAGAGCAGGTTTCCTTTAGAACAGTGTAACCACTGGAAGGAAGATCGTGAGATTTGAGATTTGTCGTTGCAGTTTGCCGCTGCACAAACCTAAACTTGTCAAGCTCGTTGAGCACTTATTATAAATTTGTTGGGAAAAAATCCATCATAGATCAGCTCGCCTTTCCCTAGCGCACCTGCTACATCTCTCAGATTGACTTTTCATCAAAATTGAATCTTTAGGGTTTTAGGCTTGTTGAAATTTTCCTCGGCATTGAACTCTCTGATTCAAATTTATAACGTTTTCTTGTTGTTGTTGTAATGTATCAGATTAAAAGACAAAGTTGGATGGTGCACTTATATATAAGATGAGGGTGTTTTCAGGAGACGTACACTTGACAAAAGGACATTTATCCAAGCAGTGACAGTGGATCCAAAGGGATCTTAGATCTAGTGCACTCAGAGGAAGCCCAAGAGTTGGAGGCGACAGTGACGATGTTTTCTATAGTATAGAACGATTCAAATGGCACAAGCAGCATCTAGACTCCAGGTTTGCATATCAGTTTTGATATTTATATTGTTGCAGCCTAAGTAAGTGTTGTAACTAAAATAGCAATCCTTAGAATTCTATCAACGTTATTGCTATCAAATGTTTAGTGACACTTGAATATTGTTATTACAATGATCATCATGTATTAATGATGCACTTATTTACAAAAAGAAATTGATCTCTTCTAGGAGATGTTCTTGGTTGTTGACTTTCTCCCAGGCAGGTTATCTTGTAAATTCCATGGAGATGTTGTCGTTCTTGTTTCTTATTCCAAGCAGGTTACTATGGAGGAATGATTAGTCACAACACTGGAAGAGTGTTGAAGAGTTTTTTTCTTATTTCTTGTTATTGTATTTTGTTTTGGCTCGTCTCAGGTAGGTCATAGGTGATATCTCTGAGAAGGAGTTATTGTGACGATTGTTCATGTTCTTGTTTTTATTATTGTTCTCATCATAAGAATATTCTTCTTGTTTTTTATTTTCCCTTGTTGTTTCTCTGGTTTCAGGTAGGTCACAAGTGATAGCTCTGAGAGGGAGCTATAATGATGGTTGCAGAAGGCAACAGATTAGACGTACTCTAGTTTGAGACATGGAGCAGACCATCCAGACAAGAAGTTGTGTACATGACAGTCTACATCCATGTACCAAAAAAGAAGAGGACGAAGTCAGAATCTTATGGAAAGAAGGGTAATTTTGCGATATGGAGATTGATTGTGAGGACCAGAAGGATCCAAAGGATTACCGTACAAATCCCTCTAGTTCAGTTGATCACTCTTCAGATCATCAAGAAGGGTTAGTAGAGCCAGAAGGGCCTGCCCAGAATCATTGTAGTGACCAGGAAGAGACCAACATGGTCCCGTGATAATTTGTAGATATATGGCATTGATGAGCCATATCATGAAGAAGAGAAAATGGCTCCACCAGTAGTGAAGCAGGTGGCCCCACCAAGTACCAGCTCAGAAGGAGCCATAGTTCAGAAGGAGTCAGCCCTTAGGATCCAGTAGGGAGGAGGAGCCTCCCAGTATAATCCATAGGATACTAGACTTCAGAGGAGGTCAACAGATGTAGAGGGAGCATATGGCTCCTTAGATTATATAGAATCAGAAAGAGTCAAGCTTCAGAGGAAGCATGCAGATACAAAGTGAACCTGATCTCAGAAAGAGTTAGTTGACTCAGAGGAAGACTAGATCATTTATAGGAACTTCCCCTTAGATTCTAGTGGGAGAGAGAGACATCTTCCAAGACTGACAAACAAGGTGTCATGAGTTGAGGCGGCTAGATCGAAGCTTCAGATACTTCGAGGAGATATGAGACCTCGTGGGGGGATTTCCTTGTTTTAGTAGACTTTGTTACAGTGACAGAGGAGGCAGCCAGTGAGAAGAACTGGGATGTGGATTTTGCCTCAGTTCCAGAGAGACAAAGAGACCACACAAGTTTTTCTAGCTATGTGGCGTTGATGAGGAAAAATCAATGATTCAGAACCTTCCACTTTTGAGGAAGCTATTAAGGAGCAAGTATGTAAGGATGTCATGATGGAAGAGTACCAGTCCATCATGAAGAATGATGTGTGGGAAGTAGTTCTGAAACAAGAGGGAAGTCAGTGGTGACTTCCAAGTGGATCTACAAGATCAAGTATGTTGCATATGGCAGCATAGAGAAGTACAAAGCGAGATTTGTGGCTAGAGGATACTCCCGGTAAGAAAGATAATATTATGACGAGACACTTGCTCCAGTAGTGAGAAGAAGCATACATAGAGTAGCCACAAGATACATGAGAAGGAGTCTCATGTATACAAATTGAAGAAAGCTTTGTACGGGCTTAAGCAGGCACCCAGGGCATGGTATGCCGGAACAAACAATTATTTGATGAGCTTGGGGATGGTTGGCCCTTGATATTGGATGACATGTTTCTTACAGGGGATGAGAATCTCACAGATGGGTGCAATAGGGAACTCACTTCAGAGTTTGAAATGAAGGATTTGGATTAAATGGGATTAGAGGTGTGGCAGAGACCAAATGAAATTTTGCTTAGTCAAGGAAAATGTATAGTTGAGATCCTGTAGAGATTTTGGATGATGGACTGCAAGTCCATGGCCACACCTATGGTTACAAATCTGAAGCTCTTGAGGGATTCATCTTTATATTTGGTTGATCCCACGATGCACAGAGAGTTGATCGGATCCTTCATGTGCCTGGTTAACGCCAGGTTGGATATATGCTTTGCAGTACATGGTTGAGACTATACATGTACATTTGGATAGCAACAAATCATGTGTTGAGGTACCTACATAGTACAATTGGATATGGACTTAGATATGTCTCAGATGGAGAAGTGAAGTTGCAAGGTTATACAGAATCTGACTGGGCAGGGAGTACAGTGGTCCGGAAAAGCACATTCAGGATGTTGCTTCAATTTGGGATCATGTATGATCTCATGGTTAAGCAGAAGAAAGACGTTAGTAGCACTCAGTACAACAGAGGCAAAGTATATTGCAGCCAGTGTTGCAAGCCATGAAGAAGTGTGACTTCAGAAGTTTCTTGCAGGGTTATTTGATCTAGAGTTAAAGCCAACTTTGATACATTGTGATAATCAAAGTTGCATAAATATTTCAGAATATTTCATGACAACTCAAACCATATAGAGATAAAATACCATTACATATGAGACATGGTGCAGAGAGGAGTTGTGTTGTTATGATACATATCCACAGATGAGAAGATAGCGGACATTCTCACCAAGCCTCTATCTAGAGTGAAGTATGAGTACTTCAGAGACAAGCTTGGTGTGATGCAGAATGTCCAACCTCGTTGAGAGGGAGGTGTGATGTTTCTCCTTCAGTAGGCTTCCCCTTTGGCCAAGGGTTTCCCAGATTAGTAATGTGAGGTGACTGAGGGAGTAATTTGTAGCCTAGTACAAATCTTTCCTACGCCATGTGAGGTGGCTAAGTGTGAATAAGACTTGTATCATGGTCTTGGACCATGGCGTAGCCTTGGGGCTATGGTCATATTATTTCCCAATGGATGGGTGTGAATAAGACTACTAGGAGAGGAGAAACATTACAGCATAATCGTGAAGACTGTGGCAATAGTTGTGTACTACTGGACATCATGGTAGTAGTTGTGTGCTACTAGTTGATTGCTACATAATCATGAGGACCATGGCAGTAGTTGTGTACTACTAGACAACATGGTAGTAGTTGTGTGTGTTGATATTATGGTAGTTGCGGGAGGTATTAACCTCCACGTGTAACCCTGACAAGAATATAATATTCTGGGAAGCAAGAAGAAACCATAAAGTATTGGATATAACCCTAGAAGACAAGTTGGCTAAAGAAAGAGCAATATAAATACAAGATGTCAGAGCTCATTTGTACACACATGGCTCACAACTACAGAAATCTAGTGCGCACTGCAGAAATTTAATAAGTGTGCAAGTTCGAAGAGTAGTTGTAGTCGCAGCTACTGCAACTTGTATTTTTGGATTTAGGCTTGGACTTTCTCTTGGTTATGGTTTGTACTTTCTGCCTTGTGTGCTAGCTCTGGAGAGAGGTATGCTACATTGATTTGCTATTAGGCCTAGGGTTTGCTTCCATAATTATTCTATGTCAAGGTTAAGGTGCTCGGAGGTGGCTTCGGCCTATGGTTGGGTGACAATATTGCTATATTGTTTATGGTTAAACGAGCACACCTACTTTTCTAATAGGTTATGGGCCCACACTATCTTCGGACAGTCTAACTGCTGGAAGATAGATTGGGAGGATTTTTCTCAGTTACAGTTGTAGTTGCAGTCAAAGTTTTTGTTGCAACAATGAAACCCTAACCCTCTTGTTAAGGCACCTTAAGTGAAGAAATTGACCTAATTTCTGGATATCCTAGTGTGCCCTAGCCTAGCACACCTTCTAGTACTCTCAGCAAGCTAAGAGGTCAAGTTTGAGTTCTTGGTCAAAGTCAAAGGTTGACCAAGTCAAAGTCAAAAGTTGACCAAGTCAAAGAAGTCATGAATTACTCTATGAAGTCAGAAAACAAGTTAGAAGGGGCTTCTAACTTCAGAGCATGGAAGACAAGGATTGATCTCATCCTTTCCAAGAATAAAGTGTTGGATATCCTGAAAGGAAAGATCGTGGAACCACAATTTGAAGAAGGAAAAGAGAAGGAACCTCAGAACGTCGCAGTTATGGATAAGTTCAAGAACAATGAAATCAATGGAGTATCATAGTGGACTCTATAAAAGACCACTTGATACCCTACATCTCTCATCTTGACTCATCTAAGAAGATGTACGATGCCCTAACTAACCTCTTCTCAATCAGAAACATTGGACAAGTAATAAGTCTGAAGAATGAGCTTCATGACATGAAAATGAATGATGATGACAACATAACATCATACTTGGTAAGAATCACTTAGTTAAGAGATCAACTACAAGCTATTGAAGAAATTATTTCAGAAAATGAATTGGTAAATATAGTACTCAGTGGCCTTCCCAAGGCATGGGATGCATTTGTCGCAAGCATGAACACAAGAAAGGAGTATCCCACATTTGAAGAACTTTGGACTTGTTGTGCACAAGAAGACTCAAGGATTAGCGTAAAAGAGAAATTCCAAAGGAAAGATGATGATCAAACCTCACAACAAAGTTCAAGAAATTCAGGAATAAGAAGAAGTTTGACTCAAGGAAGAAACCAAATCTAGAAAAGGATATGTCAAAAATACAATGCTTCAACTGTGGAATAGATGGTCACTACAAGAATCATTGTCCCGAGTTAAATAAAATGAAGGAAACACACGAAGCAACAGTTGCCGAAGAAAAGGAACCCTCAAATAAAGTCAAACAAGTTGAAGCAAGATTTCTTCTTCTAAGTCAAGGTAACAATATTCTTCAAAGTTCTTGTACATGCCATGTTTACATAGTTTATGTACATATCATGCATATCTATTTCTTAGAAGATAAGATTTTCAAGTGAAACAATACCTACGGAAGAATAACAAGATAAGGATTGTTATCGCGATGACTACAAGTCAAGCAATACACGTGAAAATATGAAGTATGTTGACAATCCTTGGTAACAATTCCTGTGGAAGCTATTATATAAGTAACAACTACCAAATATGTTGAAATCATAATCAAACTTGAAGAGACCCAAAAGAAGTCAAAACAAAAAGAAGTCAACAATCAAGAGGAAATTAGAAAAAGACTTGTGACACTTTGCAGAAGGAAATAAGGATGCAGACGGAAGCATGGACTCTCTTAGTTGGAGGGAGATGATTACATAATTCAAAAAGAAGAACATTCATTCATGCATGAAGCAAGGAATAGGAGGGAGATAATCCTAAATGATATGATCCATTGAGGATTATGAAGTATATGTCCATGTTCCCATTGAAAGTAGCAGCCATGATAAGCAGCATGTGTTCAGAAGAAATCTTCTTTGAAAAGAGGCCTTAAAGTATCCTTGGTTGTCCATCTACATCCATGATCCCATGATGAAAGGAAGAAGCGGGAATCTTCAGGGCATGGAATCTATAGAATACTCCATGGACCCAAGAGATAAAGAGAAACATGAGGAGGAACATGAAGATTCCAAGAAAGAAAGAAAAGCCAGAACAACCAAATATTATATCGAGAATCACAAAGACTACCAGCTTGGTTTGAACCCACTAGAAGCAATCGAGCAGAAGAAATGGAAGCTATGATAAAGAACAATGTCTGTAAGAAAATGTGAAAAATACTTATGAATGGAAGCATTGCAAGATTCAAAGGTTCTTCCAAAAGGAGGGAGAATATTATGACAACAGCTTGTTCCAGTAAACTAGATATACCTCTTGTAGTATCCATGGATTGGAATTTACATGTAAAAGATTGTTCTTCCCAATAAAGAAAGTGAGAAAGAAGCTTATACTAGAAAGAGACCCATTTATGAAAATACAAGAAGACCTTTTATGGAATCAAACAACTTGATGCAGAGTATCTCATATACAGCAGAAGCGTGGTGAAAACTTTCTATGACAGAGATAGTGTATCAAAATAGTTACTCAGAAGTCTGGGATGATGGATTGTTAATACATAGAAAACTCTCTTGATGACAGAAGAAGTGCAACTTGGATATGTTTCAGTTTGAGCCTTGCCACGATATCATGAGCTAGCAAGAAACAAAAGTGTTGAATTCGACCATGATATATTGTAATGATCAGAGCTATATGAAGCCTTCAGAGAAAACCAGTGTTCCATGATAGACCGAAGTATATTGAGATCAAGCATTATATTCTTCGTGATGAAGTCCAGAAAAGAGAAGTGGTTCTCCAATATATCTCCACAGAGGAGTAGATAGCAGATATTTTGGTAAAGCCTATGTCCAAGATGAAAAGTTTGCATACTTAAGAAACAAGTTGGGGCTTGTGGAGACGAATTCCTTATTGAAAAAGGAAGAAATTGCTCCCAGGTTGGGAGGGAGCACTGATATGTTATTGATTTATGGACAGTCATTTTTCAGTTTGAAAAATGGTCCAGGATGAGCAATTCCTTTCCAGTTCGAAAACTAGTTTGAGATTTATGACAGACATGGATTTTCCAGTTCGGAAAATGGTCCAAATCGAATAGTCATTTTCGTAATGAAAATGGTCTGGTAGATTGTTGTTGTACCATAGACAACGGTTCCCCTTGTGGCCAATGTGGGGGAATAGTCCAGGACAGTCATTCTTCTTGGCAATCACTCTGAGCAGTGGTCAAGTAGAATGGTCTGTCTCGTCGGACAGTCATTCTTTCGAAGTTCACAGTTGTGAGCAGTTTCGAAGAATGGTCCATTTTGGAGGTTGGTGCAGGATAGTCATTTCCATTAGGAAATGGTCTAAACAGTCATTCCCTAGGGCAGACTCATTATATCTAGGTTGCACCATGATTAGTGCTGAAGGAATGGCCCAGTTAGGTGAATGGTCCAGGTTCAGCAATTAGGGACATGCATTCCCTAGGGAAGATTCATTCTCTCCAGGTTGCACTATGATTAGTGTCAGAGGAATGGCCCAGTTAGGTGAATGGTACTGACTCAGAAATTAGGGACAATTATTCTTCTATGCTTTGGAAGAATAGTCCAGATAGCCCATGACTGATGTTTTACCTTCTGAGGGCAGATGATCTTCCAGATCTCACAGATGTGAGTGGAAGAATGGCCCAGATGACTCAGTTTGTATCATGACATTGTTATACAGGTTGATATCGGATGATATGATCACTGCGGAGACTGTATGTCTCTGGAGAGTAGTTGTATGCCACTGTGTTGGATGTGTTCCAATGTTTGTGACTATGTGTCACTTATCAAGTAGTTGTGTGCTACTTGGTGTGGTTTTGTACCACTAGATAGTAGTTGTGTAATACTATGGATAGACACAGTTGTGTTCTATTGAATAGCATTGTTCTGATTTCCATGAAGACTATCAATAGTGTTGAAAATGATTACCAGCTAGATGAATAGTTATTGTATGGTCTAGGACAGTTATTCTTCTGGGACGTATGTTCGGATTAGAAGAATAGTCCTTGTATCCCATGGCGTGGCTTCCAACATCTGTTGGAACAATTATTCTTCTAAGACATATGTTTGAATTAGAAGAATGGTTCTTGTATCACTCTGAGGACTTGGTGACTTATTCAACATCATTACTCAAATGGAGTATGGCTTAAAGAGATGATGCAATTGATGTTGTCAGATGATATTGATAGTGATGATGGTGCTCGTGATTTAATCATGAGATAGTATGAGTGACTATGATGATGCTACCGGTTGAATGGTATGTTTGTGCTCAAGACCATTTCCTTCAATACCTCCCTAGCTAGGAGGGAGTGTTGATATTATGATAGTTGCGAGAGGTATTAACCTCCACGTGTAACCCTGACAAGAATAGAATATTTTTGGAAGCAAGAAGAAACCCTAAAGCATTGGATATAACCCTAGAAGACAAGTCGACTAAAGAAAATAATTTAATATTGAGTCTTTAGCCTCCAGAAAGAGAAGTCGGCCCAGACAGCTAAGAAAGAGCAGTATAAATACAGGATGCCAGAGCTCATTTGTACACACACAGCTCACAACTACAGAAATCTAGTGCAGACTGCAGAAATTTAATAAGTGCGCAAGTCTGGAGAGTAGTTGCATTTGCAGCTACTGCAACTTGTATTTTCAGTTTTAGGCTTGGACTTTCTACCTTGTGCGCTAGCTCTGTAGAGAGGTACGCTACATTGATTGGCTACTAGGCCTAGGGTTTGCTTCTAGAATTATTCTCTATCAAGGTTAAGGTGCTCGGGGGTGGCTTCGCCCTATGGTTGGGTGACAATATTGCTATATTGTCTATGATTAAACGAGCACACCTACTTTTCTAACAGTGTGCTACTAGTTGATTGCTACATAGTCGTGAGGACTATGGCGGTAGTTGTGTACTACTAGACAAAATGGTAGTAGTTTTGTGCTACATAGTCGTGAGGACTATGACAGTAGTTGTGTACTATTGGACAACATGGTAGTAGTTGCGTGTTGATTGTTACATAGTCATGGAGACTATGACGATAGTTGTGTACTACTAGACAACATGGTAGTAGTTGTGTGCTACGAGTTGATTGCTACATAGTCGTGGAGACTATGGCAGTAATTTTGTACTACTCGAGTGCATGGTAGTAGTTCTGTGCTACTAGTTGATTGCAGCATAGTCGTAGAGACTATGACAAAATATTTGAGCTACCAATGGCATGGTGGTAGCCTGGGGCTACCAGTTGATTGTAGGCTAGTCATTGGACTACAAGAAGAAAACATATTGGAAGAATACATCCCTAGCTAAGAGGGAGTGTTGATGTTTTGGTATTTGCGGGAGGTATTCCCTCCTAGACAACTTTTCTTATAGAAGAAGAAGATTCTAGAAGTCAAAGGAAGACCATTGAACAGTTGAAGAACACCCTGGAAAAAAAATAAAGTGAAATAAAAGACCATAGAATAGAAGTCAGCCCATGGGAAATAATTAAAGTGGAAATATAATTTCCAAGAATAGAAGTCAACCCACATAAATAATAAAGTAAATGTGAAGAACCAGAATAAGAATTTGGCCGCAGACAGGCACCCAGATTAGTATAAATACAAGGTTATATCATTTCATTTGTACAGACACACAGTTCTCCTTCTGCAGTGCACACTAAGCAGTTGCAGGAGTTTCACTATTTCTAGTTTTTGGTTCTCTTGGAGAGTGCACCCTACTTGGGGAAGAATATTCTTGGTGCCTCTTGGTTGTTTCTCTTGTGCACTACCTTTAGAAGAGTTACGCTAAGGTTGTGTGGTGTTGCCTAGTTGCTTCATGCCAATTGCAGTTGCAGTTCCAGTTGTTGTTCTAGTTGCAGTTGCAGTTACCAATTACTAGTTGTACCAGTTTCGTGGTGCACTATCTTGCTCTAGTGATGCGCCTATCTTGCGCCAGTTCTGTGGTGACTCAATTGTCTACCCTCGCTAGGGTTTGACAAGACGAAGAGATAAGTATTTGTTATCAGGGTTTCTTCATTGTTGGTTTGCTCTTGTGAATAGAGATTGTTCATGGTTGTATTGGATGAAATATTAGAAAGATTCTCTCTAAGAAAAGTTGGTTGGGTTTTTCCCCGAGTTTGGGGTTTTCCTAGGATAAATCTTTGTGTCTTCTTGTGATTGTTTATTTGTTGCTTATATATTTCAGTATATGGTTATTGAATGTTAAAATAAGATAAAAATGCTATGGTAAATCTAATGTTAACAAAACTAATGAAAATCTAACAAGGACTTCACTGAGGATGACCAACTTTGAATATTTTGAATCCTAGTTGTTAAAAAACCTTACTAGCATAAACAAGGGTTGCATGGCAACGCAGTCCCTGCCAAGTTAGTTGGGAAATACATGTTGAACAATGAAACTTAATATAACTAAATGCACAAGTAATGAATATTTTTTGTCAAAAGATAATAATTGAGGGTTGTTTGTTATTCAAAATGTATAATGAACCGTAAGGTTAATGGAACTATAATATCCATAAATATAATATAAATATAATAATAAATAATATATTAGATATTAGATATTAAATATAATATAAATATAATAATAAATAATATAGTAGATATTAAATATAATATAAATATAATAATAAATAATATAGTAGATAATAAATATAATATAGTAAGATAATAATAAATAATATAGTAAGATAATATTATATAGTAGATATATAAATATAATATTGCATAGTAATAAATACATAGTACATTTTTTTATATTTAGATGTGGTGATTGGTGAAATTCATTGATTATGTAATTAATTCTACATATTGAAAGACGTGAAGGGAGCAATAACACTTCAATTCTATCAACTAATTAGAAATGAGAAACACAAATATTTGTATTATATCCAAAAATATATATTTGTTTTCCTATGTTAAACATTACATTGCATACACAAATTTATGGCAAAAGGCAAATTAATGTCACATCAAAAGAAAACCCATTGCTATAGTCCCATGGCAAGGACTAATAAGGAAGGGAGGATTGTGGGAGATTGCTCCCATGTCAACAATAGAGGTGATGATATAGAGGTACATCAATTAGTGATGACATTGTAGAAAGTGAGATGGACAAAAGGAAGGACACCTCACATTGTCATGTGCTAACAAATGGAGAAACCTAGTGATATTGTTGCATACCCTATTGAGCAATAATGATGGGCATATAAAAGGAAAGGGTAATCATACCGAGGAATGAGGTTAGTTGGTGGGGGAATCGACTCATTCTTGTGAGACAAATTTGCTTGAGACATCTTGTCAAGGGTTGGAAGTGGGTAAGGGGAGTTCATCCAAGAGGTAATACATTGAGCGTATAATCTATAAGATTTGGCTCATTGTGGCACAAAGATCCAATTTCAAGCATTACCATCCCATAAAGCTAGGTTGTAAGGCACTATGTTCTTTCCATGGAAGGAAAAGGTGGAAGGCGATCTATTCAAAGCTTAGAAGTACCATGTCATACATCTTTAGATGAAGTCAAAAATAGATTCTTTTGAAGCCTATAGACACCAAGTTATCTAGGATACCAAGTGTGACCTTGAAGAAACACAAAACACCTTTCTTCTATGACAACAATGTTGAATTCCAAGAGAAAAGGTTGAAGACATTCTAGGAACAAGGTTAACCATAGACTCATTAAGTCTTTATAAGTAGGAAGACTCTAATGTGTTCCATTAGGGGGAATTCCAACAATCTTAAGACTATGTATTAGATGGTCTCTTGAATTGTTTGCTACAGACAAAGAGGAATTGATGGCTTAGTGACTCGATTTTCCCAACACTCATACCTAGTGCATCTTGAATCCCTTAAACTGGAATGTTGGTGGGTAATTTATATTGGGCTTATAAATTACCAGCACAAATTTGTTAAGTGGGTTGATCACTAGAGAGTAATCATTGTGGAAACCATCTCCTATAGCCAAGTATAAATTTACAAGATCATTGGCTTAATTAGTCTGCTAAACACTTGAAAGGAAGACGTTTTTAGGTAAATCCTCTCCTTTTTCCTTTGTTAGTTTGGTAAGTTTTTAATTATTTGTTTTGTCTATCCATTAGGACCCCCACAAAGGGCAGTGAATACTTTATCACGCTATAATTGATTTTGTTAATGAAGATACTCCTTTTCGAATCCCTTCTTGTAGGGTCTTGCTTCATTTTCCTCTTGATTAGATAGGAAACTATTGAGTCATTGGCCCTAGTTTCCTCATCCTAATCCATAGATAAAATAGACCAATTTTGAAGATGGGTTTTCTTCTTGACCCCATAAGCCCCTTTATATTCACCTTGACTCCATTGCCCTTATTAGATTTGGCACTAACCTCTATTTCCTCCCATTATCTCTTTTATATCCTAAAAATACCCCAAAAACATTGTTTTACTAAAGCTACTCTCACATCATCTTATGCCTCGCTGCTTAGCTTTAATAATTTTACTAGGAATACCCCTTGAGCCGGAGGGCAGCCAACCTAGAGTGAAAAAGATAGGTTACTTAGATGACAATGGTGACCGTCCTACTAGTTCCCCTCTTGGGTTATGCTTTGCCTTGTGGATTAGAGCTTTTATCATCAAATACAAGTAAGTTGGGAGGTAACAATATCCATAGGAAGCATTTCAACCAACCGAAAAAAGTAGAGAAAATAATCTGATGTATGTGAGTGGTTATTTATGGCAGCTTACAGATTGCAAAATGTTGGCTATGATAGTATTTATGTACAAAAGATGTAAACAATGAGTTTGCAAATCAGAACAAGTACAAGTAATGTGTCCCCAAAAAGATTACTAACTATCTACAGAGGATGTCTCAAAATAGATTACTGCTCTCAACAGAGGAGTCAGACAGACAATTCTGATGAGAAAGCAAAACCAACTTGCACCACCACAGTTTGCCTCAAAGAAGCTCACGTCTTCGGTATTTACAGGCTGTTATCTCACATTCGCTTATTTTTAAAGACTGATGGATGTTCTGTAAAGCTTGAAGAGTTGTTCCTGCGCCAGTCAACCCCTTCTAAGTAAGGTAATGCCATGGAACAATGCCAACGAACGTTTCTATCTAACCGGTGTATCAAATAAAGAATAGAATCAGCCAAACCTAAAGTGTGAACTGCGACAGTGGACACTGCAGAAAGCAACAGGACAAGTTATTGTCTACATGCATCTTAATACTGGAGGAGTTTCCAGGGAAATTCAATTTAACCTTGCAGCCATCAACCATAGGAGTAGAATTGCGTTAAGCAATGGCTTAGAATGCCCTGTTCTTATTTTTCCATATTTAGGGGAATGGGTGCATTCATTGGATCGCCGTCCCTCTTTGGATTTTCATCTTGAACTGCCACTTTATGTGCATCCTCTGATTCTGATGCTGGAGAAATCGCAATATGAGTTTCTGCAGTAAGTAAGTTAGACAAAGGAAATGTCGACCCTTCTGGCACAAGGGACAAACCCTGTGGAGGAAGAGAGTTTGCAACAGAATAATGCATAGGACTCAAAACTGGCGACACTGAAGCTTGAGCATCCAAAGGTAACATGCCAGATTTGACCCGAGAGGGTGAATTCACTGCTGGAGATAACACGGCTGGTGATCCTGGTTCATGACCCAAGGGAACCAATCTGGGTGAATTACCTCTCGGGTCTTGTCTAGAATAAAGTTTATCATCCCAGACCTCATAGAAATTTCCGGTGCGAACCTCTTGACAGAGAGAACAAACACCGCAGAAAAGCCACTGCACTAAATCTGTCACATTAGGCTGCCTGAAACACCAGCCATTCCCAGGTAGGCCAAACCTCTTCCGCATCTGAATCCTCCAAAACCCACCGTAAAGAAGCCCAAGCAGGCAAAGAATTATCCCAGTGATACCAAGAGCTTCCCTAATATTCTCATTATCAATATTGACAGCAGCCAAGGTGAAGATCCAACAAGGGGCCGTGCACAACAAAATGAAGGTCATTATGTGCACATACATGTTCCCGAAACCTAGTCTATCCATGTTCCACCCAAAAACGTAGAACCCGCAGAATGTTGAAAAAAATGCAACAGAAGGATCACTCCAGCAGTCGAACAGACCTCCCTGCCATTCCGGTTTAGGTTCCATTCTTTTACTACCTCTTAAAATAAGAGAGTATTTCTTCTCAAGCCGCGCGTATGTAGATTTATTTTTAACAGAGTCATCGTCTGTCCCAGTAAGATCTCCATCAGTGATACTTATAACCCTAGTCTCCAAATCACTTTCAGGTTCGTAATCTTTTTCCAGAGGACTGAGGATAAGATAGAGACCAGCTGCAGCAGGGGCACCTATTGCAACAGCATCGCACAAACCCACTCCGATAGCCGGACGCTCTGATCTCTTATAACCCCAATTGAGACCACAGAGTGCATACTGCCCAAAACAACTCACTTGCAGAAGTAGCACGACTACCATCATGTGTGCCCACTCATGAGGTTTGTAACTCCCATTTTTGCAGTAGACCTTTCTAAGATGGACAATGTCCTCTGGTTTCCATCTATAAAGAAGTGAAAGATGATAACAACGCTGTGGGTGTTGATAAATGCACATCAGGGTAAAGAGAGCATTTAGAATTTGATTATTGACCTCAAACCAGGCATCCCTTTGACTCTTTTTAGGCAGAGCCCTATTAAGAAGGCCAACCATAACCAAAAAAAGAATAGCTCCAGATACTGTCACAGCAATTCCCCATACCAACAATGCCAAATTCTTTGGACTTCGCAGCCATTCTTTCCCTGCCTCTTTCAAAAACAACCACCTAATTTCCCCAACAAAAGGCAATTTAACGCCATCCTTGAGGCTATGGAGAGGCTCCGGTGCCGGAGTTGGCGTAGATCGCGATATCCCATCTCTTTCATTGGCTATCCTTTGAAATGTTGCAGAAGGCGAAACAAGAAGAATCGGCGAGCCTAGCTTCGGAAAGCCTGGTCTTCTGGGAGGGTTAATGAAGGATTTTAAAAATGATCTCTTAGGCTTCTTCGGTGCTTGTGCTTTATTCTCTACACTTCCTAACTGTCCACTGCTTTCTAAGAGTCCATTTTGAGAAGACATACCGGAAAATGATCCAATTGTCTGTTTGTTTAAACTGGGAGATATTTCGGAGAAGGATCTGTAATCCTCTGTCTGGATCTGATCACTTCCTTCATTTTGGGCATTCTCCATGATCAACTTATTGAAAGAAAAATTGCCGGCACTGTAATTTTTCTGTAAAATACAAGGCTAAATTCCCTATTTCTATACTTATGAACCCAACAAGACAATGTCAAAGAGACATGCCTGCCATTATTTATCGAATTTTATAAACTAGGAATTCCTAAAAAGAATATATCAATCACAATAGTTGTTATCTTCTTCTGGTGCTCTGCAAGCCAAAAGCCTATAAAAACTTCCTAGCCCAATATCAAATATCAAGCATGCCTGATTATTATGAAAGTGGAACCTTTTGCAGGAAATAAAAGCCCTATCCAGACTTGGGCAGCCCACTAAAATTACCAGGTAAGCATGGCTGCCATTCAGTTCTGCTGCTCTACAGACCCAAACTCTATTACGAACTCAAAAACAAAAAATATTAGGCAGTTTATTCAATTCTGGGCACAGAAACATATTACAGATGTTGCAACATTACAAAAAAAAGGCAATTTTCTAGCATGTGTAAAGGAACTTATCTCTGAAACAAGCCTTAGATTACTAATTCTTCTTTAGCATCATCCATCCATCCACAAACACTAAACACCCAGCCACAGAGCATTAAATGCTTTTAGGCTTGGGTTGACCCACACTCAGCATCCATTCACAAACACTAAACACCTGGCCACAGAGCATTAAATGCTTACCTCATTTACAAACAAGTTAAGCTGTTTGATCAATAAAATAAAACAAGGATTAAGTCACAAACATTTTCAATTTGTTTTTTAATAGTGTTTTAATATATAAGCGTTGCTTCATTTACAAACAAGTTAACCTGTTTGATCTTTTCCAAATGATTGCTTAGTGAAATATCAATAAAACAAAACAAGGATTAAATCACAAACATGATTTGGTTGAAAACATAATAATAATAATAATAAAATAGTATTATAACATAACATTTCTAAGTGCCCCGAAAGGTGAACAATAAGCACCCGGCCACAATGAAAATCAAAACCAGAGTCCAGAAAGGGATCCTCAACAATGAAAATCAAAATGTTGGGAGCATATAAACTAATACAGACAGAGACAAAGGAACAAAACCTGGAGACCAGGATGTGCCTGGTCAATGATAGAATTGAACCCAACATCGAACACTTGACCGCGCCAATAGGAACCCATCTCCCACAACGAGCAACCGCTGTCACCAAAGAGTAGTCCCACAGAACATAGCGACGTTAGATGAAACCTCCAACAAAGAATGTGGATCATGCCCAACTCACCTCAGTTAAGAAACCCCCTTCGCATGAAATAAACTGACTGCACGCATTAAGTTCGAGCGGCTTGGAAAGAGAAATCCACCTGAGCGCGCCGCCACCCAGGCCTCTTCCTCGCCACTTGTCCCATAGCATTAATTCAAGCATGGCAATCATGGTATGGGGAGCGACATTTTAGACCTAAACATTCTACAGTTGATTATTGCATAACTTTAAGGCACATCATTGAAAAATCTTGGGAAGAAAAGGAAGAAGTTTTTTTGTTGCTTTGTTGATTTCAGAAAAGCCTTTGACGCGGTTCCTAGGGATAAGCTTTGGAGCAGAATGGAGGAACTTGGGGTTCCCGGCATTTGAGAGCCGCTGTGCATAGGATGTATGAAGAGGTGAAAGTCAAAATTAGAACTTCAGCAGGCATTTCTGAAAGTTTTAGAAGCGATATCGGGGTCAAGCAAGGTTGCCCATTGTCTCCTACCCTTTTTGGGTTATAAATTGACAAGCTTGAA
>SNQJ01S0000747.1:343800-354740 GCA_010110895.2 Picea sitchensis | reverse complement strand
AGGGAGAAAGAAGAAGTACTACATTGAAGAGTTTAACCCCACTCATAACCATCAACAAAAGACGTACATAGGGGCCAATACTTCTTGGAGATCTAAAATTCGTATTGCTCAATTAAGGACTAATTCTCATCAACTCCGTTGTGAAACAGGGCGTTGGAAAAGGCCAAAAGAAAGGTGGAAAGAAAGAGTATGTATTTTATGCTCGTCCGGAAAAGTGGAAACAGAAAAACATTTCATTTTAGAATGTGAGGCCCTCAAAGACAGCAAGGAAAATTATGCAAGTATTCTGGCAGCTAATTCTTGGGATAATCTATTCAGTAAAGAGTTTGTTGAGAAGCTGAGAGCGATTATTGTAAAACTTCACAGGAAAAGGGTTGAATACAAAAGTCAGATGGAAAAACAATATGTCCCATAGTCTATTTTTAGCCTCGTGGACGTTAAAAATACTTTCTTTCTTTCTTTCTTTCTTTGACACAAATACCTCTACATTAAGCCTCACTCCTAAGTTGGCCATCTGGTCGGCAATGGGATTTAGTTTTTATTTGATATGGAAGATAGAGAACTCCTCAAATTCGGCCAAAAAGAGATGGAACAGACCAAATTATTGCCGAGGAGATTGTTCCAGACCTCGGATCGTTTAATAATAGCCTTGGTCACCAACATAGAATCACCAAGAATAAGGAGCTTGGAAATCCCCCTTTCCTTCGCTTTTTTTATTCCTTCCCATAGCACATAGGCCATCACAATGTTGTTAGGGACCTTGACCAATCCCCATGCATAGGAAACAATTGGATTTCCTCCGTGATCAACGACACTCTCACCCACACCTGCCTCCCCTGGTGGCAACACTTACATATTTTTTTCCACGAGAGTTGGTGGGTTTTTATTCATTAAAAGGAGCGGCCTAGCCTTGTTAGGTTCTGATCCTAGCCCCTTTTCGTGGGTTATTAGTTAGTATGATATATTTTCTATGTAATAAAGGCAGACATTAGTTAATAAGGCCTATTAAATAAAGGAGAATAAGTCAATGTAAGAAGACCTAATAGAAGTTTCCGCTTCTTGAAATATCTTCCTCTAGAAGTTTTCTTAGAAGATAGAATTAGTATAAATAAGAGTAGAAGGTATTGGATAACAAGTCTTGAGAATTATTATAATTGAGCGTTGCTCTGCTAGAGGTTGCCTCCTCGAAGAGGCAAGTGAACATTGTTTCCAATCAATAAAGGTATTATTTTGGTGTTGTGGTTTCAACTATTGTGTTTTTTCGCTATTATTCTCTGCAGTATTTATGTTTTGGCTATTATAATAGATATGGTACCTTACAAGTGGTATCAAAGCACTTTCCTTGGGAGAAATTTGTGGGTTATTTTTTTCAGGGTAGAGACGTATTTCGGCATCTTAAAGCTATAGAGATCTGTCGTTCAACGCACAAATCCGCGGTCGGGGAAGCATACATGCAAGAAATACAAGTGGTATTTAAGCGCACATTGTTGGCCACCCTTGTAACCCATGTTGGTACCCCTTCGAGTGGTAGCACATCAAACAAAACATGTATACGGATCGGCCTAGATATCTTGAAGCCCTCTATAGATAAACCAATCGATCCCCTGACTGTTATAGTGCCACCGAGAACAACACTCGGGAAGATACTCTCTCATACTTGGGTAGTCAGGTAGTACGGCTAAGGGCACGGTCTAGCCTCCTTAGTTGGTGCCCTGAGATATTGGACCGAATACTACTATTGAACCCCGCACGTATATCAGAGAGCTATAGCACAGGGCAAACCCTTGTTTGTAGAAACCCTGAATACCCTAACCCTTGGGACGGAAACAGAAACAGAACAAACAATATCTATTGTCGTGCAACTTTACCTCCTGCATTATGGTTGCGAAATTACTACACATTTTTTCCTATTAAGAATTTGGGCCTTTCAACAGTGCAATATTCTTTAGATTGAAGTATAACTCTGCAGGAGTAAAAATAAATAAAAAAATTGGGGCCGCTTGCACACTTATTTGAGACCTATCCCATTAGATTCATCTCTTCATCCCGGTCGCAGTGGTACCTATCATTTTTAAACCTATTTTTTTGTGGCCCAACCCCTTTCCCGCACCCTATTTGAGACCTATCCCATTGGATTCCTCTCCTCATCCTGATTGCAGTGGTACCTATCATTTTTAACCATATTTTTTTGTGGCTCGAACCCTTTCCCGCCCCCCTATTGGCCCCCTATCCCAACAGCCTCCTTATCCTAGGTTGTACTCTCTCCCTAAGTTTTCCCCATGTCCCCTACTCAAACCCGTGCTCAGACCATGGAAGACTTGGACAGTCGGGTCACCTCACTGAACACGACCGTGACCTCCCTCCGCCAAGAATTCTAAGAGTCCCTCGAGGACAAGTTCAACACATTGGTGCAACTCATCAAGGGGAAGCACCCTAGGTCCCACTCTAACGATCTTCACTCCTCCCATTCTAAGCATCCTCATTCTTCCCACTCTCATTGGGCTCCTCCACATTACTAGAGTAAGGTGCCCAAAGTTGAAATGCATAAATTTGATGGATCTGACCTGATAGGATGGGTTTCGCAAATGGAACACTACTTCTCCCTCCATGATATTAGGGATGATGAGACCAAACTCCATGTGGGGGTTATGTACTTGGATCAAGAAAGATGGCAATGGTGGCAATGGTATAAGAAATGTTATCCAGGCTTACCCACTTGGACCATGTTCACCGAAGCAGTTTGTGCCCGTTTTGATAGGGAATCCCATTTTTTGGGCCAACTCACCAAGCTCAAACAAACAGGATCTGTGGCCAACTTCATCATAGCATTTGAACAGTTGGCCATCTGCATTGAGGGCTTATCGGATGAGTTCTATCTTGAATGTTTTATCAGTGGCTTAAAGGATGCCATTAAGGCTCATGTTTGCATGCATCATCCAGTCACTTGGTTGTAGGCATGCCAATTAGCCAGGGAAGCAGAGACCATTATTCAGCCCTAAACCCTGCGCACTGCAGTTCCCAATCGTCCTCGTCTAGGGGCTACCTCAGCTCCGACACAAACATTGAAAGCCCAAAAGGTATCTCCAACATAAATGGTGGAACGTCGCAAGAAAGGACTTTACTATTACTGTGATGACAAGTATTCGTTGGGCCATAAATGTCATGAACAAAAGTTCTTCCAGATTGATACATCAGCTTCCACTTCCTCTGAAGACATCCCATCGGATGAGGCTTCTAACCAAAAGGACACCCAACCAAGTGTCCACCTCGAAGATTCAGTTGCAACCCAGTGGAACCAGTGAAACCTGTCATATTTCTTCATGCCCTCTCAGGTATTTCAACCCCACAAACATTGAAGATCAAGGGCTACATCAAACATAGGCCGATCGTGGTGTTGATTCATAGTGGTAGCACCCATAATTTTATTCACCACAGGCTTGATGAGGAGCTCCATTGCTTTGTCCACCCAGTTTCTAATTTTCAAATCCTCATAGCTAATGGTGGTACGATGAAGTGTGGGGGCCGTTGNTTGGGCCATAAATGTCATGAACAAAAGTTCTTCCAGATTGATACATCAGCTTCCACTTCCTCTGAAGACATCCCATCGGATGAGGCTTCTAACCAAAAGGACACCCAACCAAGTGTCCACCTCGAAGATTCAGTTGCAACCCAATGGAACCAGTGAAACCTGTCATATTTCTTCATGCCCTCTCAGGTATTTCAACCCCACAAACATTGAAGATCAAGGGCTACATCAAACATAGGCCAATCGTGGTGTTGATTCATAGTGGTAGCACCCATAATTTTATTCACCACAGGCTTGATGAGGAGCTCCATTGCTTTGTCCACCCAGTTTCTAATTTTCAAATCCTCATAGCTAATGGTGGTACGATGAAGTGTGGGGGCCGTTGTGAGAATGTCAAACTCCAAATGGGTGATTATCATCTGAAAACTCACATGTTCTCTATTGTCATGGGTGGTTGTGATATTGTATTGGGTGTGGAATGGCTTCGCACCCTGGGACTGATTACAATGGACTACCAAGATTTATATATGAGCTTCACCCAAGAGGCTCACCCCTATACCCTCCGAGGCCCCCAACCTGGCTCCCCTGAAATCATCAGCTCTCACGGGATGGAAAAATTGTTGAAGAAAGGCCACCATGGTGTGATTGTTCAATTTAATGCCATCCAGGTCACCGATCAGGTCTCTCCTGAAGTCCCTCCTAGCCTGCAACTAATCTTGGAAAAGTACCCAAGGGTCTTTGAGGTTCCAACGGACTTACCTCCCTCTAGGGGTGAGCATCATCATAGCATCCCTCTCCTTCTGGGCATTCAACCCCCCAATGTACGCCCCTACAGGTATCCATTTGCTCAAAAAAATGAAATAGAAAAAATAGTACATGAATTACTGGAGGCGAGGGTAATTCGCCCAAGTACCAGCCCATATGCATCTCCAGTGGCGATGGTCTTAAAGAAAGAAGGTGCTTGGCGCATGTGTCCAGATTTTCGTGCCCTAAATAAACGGACCATCAAGGATAAGTTCCCCATTCTTGTCATTGATGATCTGTTGGATGAACTCTAGGGTGCATGTTTCTTCACAAAATTAGACCTTCACTCAAGTTATCACTAGATTCGGATGAAGGAGGTTGATATTCCGGAGACTCCTTTCAGAACTCATGAAGGACATTATGAATTCTTGGTCATGCCTTTTGGCCTTTGCAATGCCCCATCCACCTTCCAAAGTCTCATGAATAAAATATTGAAACCTTACCTTCAGAAGTTTGTCATGGTTTTCTTTGATGACATCCTCATTTACAATTGCACTTGGGATGCCCACCTTTTCCATGTGGAGAAAATCCTTCTCTTGCTACAGGAAAACCAATTGTTTTTGAAAAATACCAAATGTTCCTTTGGGGCCAACGAAGTGAAATACTTGGGACACATTGTGGGTCAAGATGGGGTAAGAGTGGACCCCAAAAAGATACAAGCTATGCAAAATTGGCCGCTGCCCATGACCTTAAAGCGCCTCTGGGGTTTCCTCAGTCTCACGGGATATTACAGGGAGTGTGTACACCATTATGGAAAAATTGCTAAGCCCTTGACCGACCTTCTTAAGAAGAATGTATTTCATTGGACACTTGTCGATGAGCAAGCCTTCACAGATTTAAAGCGGGCCATGTGCACTACTTCAGTCTTAGCAGCTCTTGAATTCAACAATACTTTTGTGGTAGAATCAGAGGCTTCTGGCGCTGCTATTGGCACAGTGCTCACACAAGATGGTCGACCTTTGGCCTTTACTAGCCAAGCATTGAGTGGTCGTAATTTGGGCAGATCTACGTATGAAAAAGGAATGATGGCCATTCTCCATGCGGTACACATGTGGCGGCCATATCTTTTGGGACGTCGTTTTCAGATCAAAACAGATCACCATAGTCTAAAGTATTTTTTAGAGCAGCGGTTATCCTCCCCAGAACAAAACAAGTGGCTCACCAAAATGTTGGGTTATGATTATGAAATCATATATAAAAAGGGCAAAGACAATATAGTAGTGGATTCCTTTTCATGACAACATGAGGAGGATGGCTCCCTCTTTGCCTTATCCTTACATGTTCTGGATTGGATTGAGGAAATACGACAAGAGTGGCTAACACACTCGACTATGTCTAGGCTAATTCATCAAATTCAAGAGGAACCTAATCCTACCCTCGGCTACACTTGGCAAGACAATATTCTCATGTATAAGGATCGCCTAGTTCTATCGCCATCTTCATCCCTCAAGTCGAGGCTCTTAAATGAGTTGCACTCATCTTCTATTGTGGGCCACTCTAGCTTCCAAAATACCTATGCCCGTGCCCATCGTTCTTTTTTCTGGGAAGGCATGAAGAAGGACATCCTTCTCTTTGTCATTGAATGTGAGGTGTGCCAACGCAATAAAGGTGAAACCATCAAGTCTCCAGGAGCTCTGCAATCCCTACCCATTCCAACTTCTATGTGGATGGACATCTCCATGGACTTTATCATGGGCCTCCCCAAAGCTGGGAACAAGTCAGTCATCATGGTGGTGGTTGATTGTCTCTCCAAGTATGCTCATTTTTGTGCATTGCCCCACCCTTTCACACCGGCACTGGTAGCGCAAGTTTTCCTTGATCAAATTTTCAAGTTGCATGTCATGCCCACCTCTATTGTGTCTGATCGTGACCCGACTTTCACCAGCGCATTTTGGCAAGAGTGGTTTAAATTGTAGGGCACCCAACTGAACATGAGCACCACCTATCACCCCCAGTCTGACGGCCAAACGAAAGTGGTCAACAAATGTTTGGAAACCTACTTGCGATGTTTTGCCTCTGACAAACAACACCAATTGGGTGCAATGGCTTCCCTTGGTAAAATGGTGGTAGAATACTTCATATCATATGGCCACTAAAATGACCCCATATGAAGCAGTGTATGGCCAACGACCACCTATAGTAACTACATATCTTCCAGACACATCAAAGGTCCAATCTATTGATAAAATGTTGCAAGGTAGAACAACCACCCTTGTGGCTCTGAAGGATAACCTCCACGTGGCTCAAAATCGAATGAAGCAATAGGCGGACCAACATCGTTCAGAACGGGTTTTTCAAGAAGGTGATCAGGTCTTTCTCAGACTCCAACCTTACAAACAAACATCTCTCAAAGCCCAGGGACATCACAAGTTGGCACCCAAGTTTTATGGCCCCTATCATATCATCAAGCGTATTGGTTTAGTGGCCTACAAATTGACTCTTCCAGCTACTTCCAAAATCCATCTAGTGTTCCATGTTTCTTGTTTAAAGAAAGTGGTGGGACAAAATTGCAAGGTCCAAACCATCCTTCCTGAATTAGATGAAGAAGGCTCCCTTTGGCTCCAACCAGAAGTCATCCTCAATGCATGTGAACGTCGGTTGCCTGGCAGAACTATCAAGGAAGTGTTGATCAAGTAGAAGGACACATCACCATAGGATGTGACTTGGGAACCATCAGCCATACTCCGACAATTTTCGCATCTTCAGCCTTGAGGACAAGGCCGCTTTTGAAGGGGGAGGGCATGTTAGGATCTGATCCTAACCCCTCTTCGTGGGTCATTAGTTAGTATGATATATTTTCTATGTAATAAAGACCGACATTAGTTAATAAGGCCTATTAAATAAAGGAGAATAAGTCAATGTAAGAAGACCTAATAGAAGCTTCCTCTTCTAGAAAGATCTTCCTCTAGAAGTTTCTTTAGAAGATAGAATTAGTATAAATAAGAGTAGGAGGTATTGGATAGTTAGTCTTGAGAATTATTGTAATAGAGTGTCTCTCTGCTAGAGGTTGCCCCCTCGAAGAGGCAAGTGAACATTGTTTCCTATCAATAAAGGTATTATTTTGGTGTTGTGATTTCATCTATTGTGTTGTTTCGTTGTTATTCTCTACAATATTTTTGTTTTGGCTATTATAATAGATCTGGTACCTTACAAGACCGCAA
Organism: Picea sitchensis; assembly: GCA_010110895.2. Classification (NCBI taxonomy): domain Eukaryota; kingdom Viridiplantae; phylum Streptophyta; class Pinopsida; order Pinales; family Pinaceae; genus Picea; species Picea sitchensis. The sequence goes on along the minus strand of SNQJ01S0000747.1, from coordinate 347,249 downwards.
GGTACAAAAAGGAACAACCAGAGAAGAAAACAAAAATCTAGTTTATCCACCACAACATTCAACCACCTACCTATAACATAGTTATTGTTTCTCCAAAGCCTAAGATTACTGCATTTTTAACAAAGTAAATTCGATAGAAAATACCGCTAATACATAAAACAAAACATAACATAACTATTATGTAGGAGTTCCATCATTTGGAACCTCATCTTCATTTTTCGAAGTCGCAGTCGGGGCATTCAGATCCAAGATTGAAGGCGCATCCCTGTTGGACGAGATATCCATGGTCGACCCTGAACTAGAATTTGACGGAGAAGACCGACGCTGAATTTCCTTCAATTGAGTCCTCAACGCTACCACTTCATCTTGGAGTTGACCTGCCAACTCACAGTGTTGCACACATGTGTCCATTACAAATGATATTGTTGAATTGAGTGCATTTACCGATATAATCATCCTGTGGTGTTCAAGCATCTCCTCGACCTCCATTGACCCTTCCTGTTGTTTGCAGCATGCACCATTATCCATGTCTTCCAGCTTGTCAGGACCACCGATTTCTCCCACATCTAGAATCCACTAGAGGCCATTGATTTCTCCCACATCTAGAATCTTGAACCCTTCCTAGTATGCAAGAAGAGCAGCAATCCCACCGAGCTCGGGGGGAAGCAATGACAGATCCAAGAATGAAATTACCCAAACGAATGCAAAGAGATAGGATGAAAAGCGACAATCCAATGTCATATCCAAGACATGCTTGACTATCATCTGACTATCCATCATCTCACATATAGATTGATTAATGACCTGCCAACCATGCCAAATCTTACCGGACGTGATTCACTTATCCTTGTTGAACATCCAAGGTATGCAACCATTAATTTCCCATACGGGCACCCAAGCGAGCTGACGAAATCCAAACAATCCTCCTTGTTGTACTATACCTTACCACATCTTCATCTTTTAGTCATGATGAGAACCTTCCAGTCAAGTGACATCTCCCTCAAGTGAGGATCGATGATCCTTTTCCATCGTACCTCTGCCATCCATTGCATCCAGAACCCACGAGCCAGACTTATGCTCAAACTCCACGACTTCATCAGTTGATGAAAACCACAGGAGGCCAGGACGAGACAACCCATACTCAATATAACGACGAATTGTTCTCCACGTGTTTCGGTGCACGAGACCTCGATGCCCACGATATCCCCACGAGCCCCACCACGAATCCAACCGCAATACATTAGGGAGGGGGAACTTACCACCCCATTGATCCACAAGGAAGCAGGGGCTAGTCTAATGGCTTTGTTGGCCATTTCATCAGTTGAGGTGTTGTTTTCTCTTAGAAAATGGAAAAACTGAGTAGAGAGAAGGGATAGGTTAAGTCTAATACGACCAGTGATGACCTTCAAGCCTACATCCTTTGGACCTGATCTTGTCACAAAGTATCTTATAGTATTTTTTGAGTCACCCACAATGTTCAACTCGGAGGTTTGACGATTTTTTGCAATCTTAATCCCTTGAAAAACCATGTATGCCTTAGCCATGTTGTTAAAGGAGATTCCAAGGTTCCAATAGAATTCAACTTCTCAGTTTCCTCTTGGGGCTAAAAAGCACCCCCTACACCTACCTCCCTTGAGGCAACACTTACATATTAAAACGATAAGAAAACAAATTAAAAAAAAAATGTTGGTGATATGGTAAACAAAATTAAACTCTACCTAGGTCAATCAAACTATGTGAGTGAATATGTTTGATTGAATTTTGTTTTTCATTTTAAATTTTTAATTAATTTTTAAAATAAATTAAGTATATTTTAAAATAATTATTTTTTTTATAATTATTTTAATTTTTAATAAAAAAATTGACAAGATTATGATTAAAATTTCAATTTTTTTTTATTTTTTAAATAAATTAAATTATTTTAAAACAATCATTTTAATTTTAATAAAAAAATTTAAAAAATATAGTTAAAATTACAAAATTTGTTTAAATAAAATGATGGAGATTTTACTCAATACTATATAAAATCAAATTATCAATTTATTAAAATTTGAATCAAATTTTAGATGGATGAAACTCTCGCCTCTTATATGGTCAAATTCCAACTAAAAAGATTTACTTTAAAATTACACTATTATTTTAAAATTATTTTACCTTTTAAACTTAATTTTATTTTAAAATTATTTTACTTTTTAAACTTAATTTGTTATCAAGAATGGCTAAAACGTAAAGAGACTTACACTATTATTTTAAAATTATTTTATTTTTTAAACTTAATTTGTTTTCAAGAATGGCTAAAACGTAAAGAGACTTGATAGATAATAATTCTGAGGAGGATAATAATAGCATCAAGTTCAGCGACAAACATAATAATCTTTAAAAAAAAAACAGTAAAGAAAGAAACTTTAAAAATGGCATATAATTTAATTGAGGAAAAAACAAATAAACCTAATATATAATTATCATAATTTAGTTAGAAAAAACAAAACCTTAAAGTAACATATAACTATCATATTGTTCGCTACTTTTTAATGACTCTTTTCTATAATTTTTATGTTTAAGTGATTTAAATGTTTTTTTAAATAAAATATAATTATAATATCATATCCTTTATGTAATTTTGATAATTTTTTTAAGTAAAATATAATTATAATTTCATATCATTTATATAAATTTTGATAATAATTTAATATAAAAAATATTATTCCTTTAAATAAATTATTATAAAAATAAATATTCTTTAATAAACTTTTTTAATAAATTATTATAATTGATAAAATGTTGATTACACATTTTTCCTATAAGACTTTTCAAATAATCTTAAACAATTTCGAGCCATTAATCATGTGAATATTTTTTTTTTTACTATAACGGCTATGGGTCTTTGTTATTAAAATTGGCAAAAAGACTGCCCGAGATTTACAATCAAACAGAGTCTACTGACATTACATTTCCTGGCTGCCTGGGTTCAGGACAGATCTCCCTGGATACAGAGCTCTGGGCTTTGACGTTCTGTTACATTTTTCTGAACGGAGCAAAAGAGCTGACATACAGGGCTAGAGTTCTTCGGGCAAACAGAGTTACAGCAACAGCCAAACGCAGCTACAGCAACATCCAAACGCAGCTACAGCAACATCCAAACGCAGGGCCTTCAGAGCTCCAAACGCAGCGCAGTGAATCTCCTGAATGTCTTGAGTGTTTTCGATCTTTTGGAGTCTGCTATGACTTCCGATCTTCTGGCCTGAGATTCGATGCAACTTGACTAATACCAACTGGATCGTAATGAGCCAGGCTTCGATGGTTCTACCTGAGGCTATACCTTGCTTCCCAGATTTACTAAGATGCCCTTCATTTCTAATCAGCGTTTCGATGTTTCCAGCAGCAGGGGGGATGAGCCTGGCAGAGAGAGGAATGCCAGAAGTTCGTTCTCCTATTGGTCTCCAGCTTCC
>SNQJ01S0000747.1:319172-338240 GCA_010110895.2 Picea sitchensis | reverse complement strand
CTAAAACCCTATCGCTGCCACCAATGCGTTGATTAGACTCATCATGTGAATATTGTTATGAAGCAAATATTATATTTTAGTGAAAGACCAATTATAATAGATAGTATAAGTATATTGTGGTTAAGTTAATTTAAATATTTAAATTTGGGTTTAAATCTTTTATAATTCACAATTAAGTGTATCTCAAGATGTCTTGATCTTTATTAAATTATAAGTTTCATGCTAAATACTAACTAGTTTGCGGGTTGTTAATACTTAATCTAAAATTTATAGTGATAACCACTCAAATTCAAATCTAAAGCTTATCCAAAAATCCTAACCAATTACCAATTCTTATATATATATATAACCCCATCAACAATTTTTAAAATAAAATTATTTATTTAATTTAAATAAAAAACATACCAAAATAACAAAACACCACATATATATATTTAAAACTAAAGAACAAAGTCATCCAAATAATCAAGGAACATGTATTCTCATCTTTAATCATGGGAAGCTTTAAAGTCACATGTCATCTTTAACAATTTTAAAACAAAGGCCCCTCTCTCAAACATAAAGGGTTTGATGCACTTTAATACAATCATTCTCTTCTAGTGATAGAATATCACTGGACTTGTCCATCCATTTTTTTAATAGCAATCAAAGAATCAATACCAATGGTCTTGTCCATCCATGTTTTGATAGCAAACAAAAGAATCAATATCGATGGACTTGTCCATCAATTTTTTAATAACAATAAAAGAATCAATACCAATGGACTTATCCATCCATCTTTTAATAAAAATAAATTTTGATTAGGGATTGGTATCTACCTCTATCAAATTTTAACGGAAGAGTGCATATGACACTTGACTTACATACAATAGAGTCATACTCTATGTCTCTTTCTATTTTCATTTCAGTAAATGGTTGGCTAGTTTAATGCATATATGATAAGATGGTGTTTAGATATTTTAATAAAATGGATTTCAGATTTTCATAATAACCTCAAAAGATCACCTAATTATATATACATATTTTTAATTTTTAAGCTGAAGTAATATAATTTTTTTAATTTTTATTTATCTAAACAAAATTATAATGCTTTTATCTCAAATTAGGACTAGGCATTTCATAGTTTGGTGTTGATATGATGGGGTTGGAACCCATGTCAATAGTGTAGGGGGGCTTCATCGAGGATGAGCAACTTTGAATGGTTTTAATCCCAGTTGTTAAACACCTTGCCAATATAAATAAGGAAGGGAGGATTGTGGGAGATTGCTCCCATCTCAACCAATGATAGAAGTCGTGATATAGAGGTACATCAATTAGTGACAACATTGTGAAAAGTGAAATGGACAAAAGGAAGGACACTTTGCATTGCCATGTGCAAACAGATGGAGCAACCTATCGACTTTGTCACATACCCCATGTTGATGAAAAGGAACGACCTTATCCTAATACCAACATTTTCGAATTATGCATGGCTAGAGAAAAATAGTCGTGATTATAACCCTGTGTTAATAGCCCTTTTCATTAAATTTTCAATTAACTCTCAAGAAATATGTCCTTGGAATTAATGTTATCTTTTATCATTGAAGTATGTCAAGCAAGAGAAAAATATTCAAAACAGAAAATATTTTTAATAATTTTTTAACAACTTTAGAAATAAAAATCTGACAAAGATTACATAGAAAAACTCAAATGAGACTTTGAAACCATCCAACAATTTTATTTATTTAGGTCTGAAATACAAGCAACAACATTCTTCATACCCAAAAGGTAAGGACAACATTCTTCATACCCAAAAGGTAAGGACTAGAATGAGACTTAGCAGTCAAAGATGGTATATTACATCATACAAAGACCACTTGTATCATTAAGTGAAACCAAGACTGAAACAAAGTTGAAATAACAAGCCACAAATGCCACTACCTTGACTCTGCATAAAATCATCAATCGGTATTGAAAACTAATCTAGAAATCTAATAAGAATCCACAGACTATCAAAGACAGTTGATCAACCTTGTGAAGTATATCATCAAATCAATACGTCTTGGCTCTCCTTATTGCCACCTTCAGTAGGATCCTTATCAGAGTTGTTATCTCTATCACTTTCCTTTTGCTTGTCCCTTGAAATCTTTTTTTATTCTTTTCAAAAGTAGTTTGAGAAGTTCAACTATTTTTTGTTAAGTCGTTAATTAATTTTAGTTAATGGGGACAAGTTGTAAAATAATAATAATATTTAATGATAAGGATAAAATAAATACTAACTAATAGGTGGGGACCCCCTAAGGATTTTATGTTTAATTCTTAACATATTACCCTTGTTCCCCCTCTATAAAAAACATATTTATAAAAAATAAATATATCAGATTGTTGCCTTATTCATAAGTTGTCATAATATGTCAAAAATATGTCATCAACAGCTCATAAAATTACTATAAATATGTCCAAAATGCTAAGTGATCAAACTATTCCAAAAATAGATATTACTGTCAAAAAATAATCATATATGTCCTAGCAATGAAATCGTGAAATAACATCATCAAAATCAGAAGTCATATTTTTTGTGTGAGGCAGCTGCCCTTATTTCACTTCCATGTGACCATGTTACCTTTATGACTTCCAAACTTCCATTTATAAGTGATTTACCTCTTGTTGTTGAAGCTTCTAGGTGCATGTCCCCAAGGGAAATATGCCTATCTTGATGTTTGGGATGTTGGGAATGGGAGGTGACAGAATGTGAGGAGGTCACTGACTAATCAGAGTTTGCAGAATTGGCAAGTCATTTTCCTTTGCTAGGCTCAGGTTCTAGAATCTGAGATTTAAGCTTCTATGATGGCTGAGCAGAGTAGGCATCACAAGCTTTTGATGAAATATGTAGTGCATACCATTTAGATGTAGGAGGTGGGGGTAATGGCAATGAAACTGTTGGCCAACCCTAAATTTGGTTTTGAGGAGGNGTTGGGAATGGGAGGTGACAGAATGTGAGGAGGTCACTGACTAATCAGAGTTTGCAGAATTGGCAAGTCATTTTCCTTTGCTAGGCTCAGGTTCTAGAATCTGAGATTTAAGCTTCTATGATGGCTGAGCAGAGTAGGCATCATAAGCTTTTGATGAAATATGTAGTGCATACCATTTAGATGTAGGAGGTGGGGGTAATGGCAATGAAACTGTTGGCCAACCCTAAATTTGGTTTTGAGGAGGGTTAGCAACATCCTTCCAACCATCATTCGCTGGGACTTCATGCTACAAAGAAACATGCGGTTGAATAAGAATACCAGAAAGGTTATTATGAGGTTGGTAGAATGGTCTTTTAGGTGGAGGACGAGGTTGGAAAGCTCCATGTCCTGCCAAGTTAATGAAGCTAGTTTGTAAGAGCTGATTGAATTCCTCTTAATCAACATCAAAATGGATGGAAAAACGAAGTCTTTTATTTCCCCAAAACTCATTAGACCTTCTTCCCCTTCCCCTATTTCCTCTGCCACCACTTCCTCTACTGAAGAAACTCATCTATAAATACAATGTAAAGTTAGAGCATGCAGACTATAGCTTAATAAACATCAAATACTACTTGCCTAACATAACTTAGAATATCTCTATTTGACAACAAACAAACATGCAAGCAACCATGGACATACATGGAAAGTTAACCAAAACATCAATTCTGCCTTTCAACTTGTGAAACAATTATCATCGATGAACATGGGAAAACAAATGTATTTGGGAATATGGTAGAGCTTGTAATGTATGGAAAATGCAATAATGGTAAAGGAAAGAAAATGGCACATGTTCAAAATAATTTAAAATATATGTGAAGCCTCCAACAATTTATTTATTTATGCCTCATTGAGTGCTCATCATTGTTACTCTTCCATCATCAAGTATGCATCGGGGGGAGAAAAATGTATTTAAATGAAGGTGGAACTTAGGAGCTAGGAATAATTCATGAAAAATGAGAATACGAAGGGGTTTGGCCCTGAGAAAAACTGAACTTGTCAAATATATCATTCCATAACATAATTTTGGTCAACATATCATCCACAAAATACTCTTTTCCTTTGAATATTAATATCACTCTGAGAGAGAAAGCCTTCAATTTTAATATCACGAGCGGGGGGGATAAATGATCTTTTGAAATGATAGATGGAGATGGGAAAGATGGAATAACTAATGTAAAGTGGTAGTATGAGGGCTCCGATCCTGTAATATAAAACCAAACATATAGTTTTAAAAACCTATCATATTTTATTCTGATATCCAAAACCATCTGCAAGTATACTCAACATTTGAAAACATATGCCATTCGTTTGGATTTTTCTTTCAATAACAACATCTGAGTTTTTCCAAACAACGAAATGCAATCAACCAAGTTAAGTTTGACTTCAAGAGAAAATGTAGGTTCCTTTAAAACTTAGCATGAAAACAACCAGTAAAACGATACAACTTATATCACCATTTAAATAATTCATTTGCACAGTGAGAGTCGAAACTAGATTTGGGAAATTTTTATCTCAAGAGAACAAACCATTCACATACCCTTTTAAGCCCAAAATATTATCGTAATCTCATAGATTATTCTTTGAAGTATTCGAGTTCAAATTGAACCAATTCCAAACAATTTCGGTGTGTAAATAAAACATACAGGTGTGGCCCAAAAAACATATTCAACGTTCCAAACGATTTTATGTATCACACATTACTTTCAAAGAAACCATCTTCATCTGTCAAATAGAACCAATCGAACGGACTTCATTCATTTTCTTTCATCTCCAATCATGACCAAGAATTGAAGTGGGTAATACCCTTTTATACCAATTGTGAAAGGTGAAAATAAAAGAGTGCTTGGGATACTAGTTCGAGGAAAACCTATAACCATTTTATAATTTTGAAACAAATTCTTCATTACACAAAAGTGTAAAGATCAAGGTTAATTACTCAGGATAACCCAATCAATGTCCATGCATGGGTTTGAAACTAGGCCGAGCATATATTCCATTCTTTCCTCAAAATAACCTTGGCTAGAGACCAAAAATTATTGGAGAGAGGAGTACAAAAATTAAATCCAAATAGAAGTTTGAAATAACCATTAAACCCTAACTCTAGGCAGAAAGTATAACAAAACAACACAAGATTTATTTCTAATGTATATCACTGCATCAAGGTGGTGAGATGGTTTATTACTAAGCATCAGATATTCGACATGAAAGGATAAGGCTAATGAACAATATTTGAACTATGTCAATATTGGCAGAACTTAAAGACCCAATATTCACACTGAAATATATCGAAGGAGAAAACCTTAGAAGCCATCGTAAAACCCAACAAGTTTCTATCCCTTTTTGGATGAAAATAAATAGTAAGACAAATAATGAGAGTGCAGTGAATCTATCATTCTTTGAGGAATGAAAGCTATATCCAAAGTATTACTGCAAATTTCTGAATTTATTTGATTAAAATAAGCTACAGTAACATACCTTCACTCACAACTTGTTTATTCTTTTGAAGAAAAAAAACGAGTTTCAATGCCAGGAAGGCCACAGTTAGGGTTGAATAGAACAATCACTCCAGAGCTCAATTCCAAGACCAACATAATGAAAATGTCAGAATTCTCAAGGTGGTAACCCCAAAGAAAATATCGCGTCCATGCATTCAATGCATGCGACCTCACGTCGCCTCACATTAACTCCTTTTCCAGGTCACACTTCCACCAATCAACTAGGACAAATCACGATGCCATATTCCAAGCCAAATATACAACAATTCATGTGCTTCATATGAAAATCAACAAAGGTTTAATAACTCTTGGAACGGTGGCTAAGATTTAATTTAAACCACATTTATCGCCAGTCAAATGATGCGACAAGGCATATACATCATAGTAAATTTCAAAGGCAAGTTCAAGTAATAGCGCCATGCCATGCAAAACCAATATGAAAGCATATAGTATACCATATGTGTAGTGTTTAAAAGGCATTTCCAACATTTAAACTTCACCGTGACACATTTTCATATAACATATGAGAGCTCGATACTTCATATAACATGCAAGGCTATGTTAAGTTGTTTGAGTATTGTTTCATGTTGGACCAAGCTTTAAAATGTAAAGTCCACCTTATAACTTGCGCATTAAACTCGCATATGCTATGAGATCATTGTAATATGACACCAACCTTTTGGAAATGTGTGAAATGAAAAAAAAATATTAACATATCCATTTTTGTTGCTAATAACCAAGGCATAGACTTATACCTTTTCAACCATCTCTTATGGAGCAAAATTTGTCAAGGTGAAGAAGACTAAAAATGATCATCATTTAGAACAAGTGCATGGCCAATTTATTTTCTTTAACTAGGGGGTCCCACCTATAGTCAAGTATTTATAATAGTAGATAATAAGATTTTTTTTTAAAATAGTGCCTTGCAATCATTTTCAAGCTTGGTGGCTTAGTTGGTGATTTTATGAGTCAACACCCCATTGAGCAATAATGATGGGCATATAAAAAGAAATGGTAATCATACCAAGGAATGAGCGTAGTTGGTGGGGGAATCAACTCATTCTTGTAGACAAATTTGTTTGAGACATCTTGTCAAGGGGTGGAAATGGGAAGGGGGATTTGATCCAAGAGGTTGTACATTGAGCATATAACCTAGAATATTCAGCTCATTGTGGCACACATATCCAATTTCAAGCATTACCATCACATAATGCTAGGTGGTAAGGCACTTTATTCTTTCCATGGAAGAAGAAGGTGGAAAGAGATCTATTCAAAGCTTAGAAGTATCACGTCGTACCTCTTTAGATGAAGTCGAACATTACTTCTTCTAAAGTCTACAGACACCAAGTTATCTAGGATACCAAGTGTGAAAATGAAGAAACACGAAACACCTTTTCTTCTACAACATCAATGTTGAATTCTAAGAGCACGGTTTGAAGGCATTATGGGAGAAAGGTTGACCATGGACTCATTAGGTCTTAATAAGTAGGAGGGCTCCAATCTGTTCCACTAGGGGGGATTCCTTTATATCTACATAGACTCAAAAGCCCCCCAAAGTGCAATTGTAACACTTTCTACCAATACTTTGAGCGGGTTGAAATTCACACCACAAACTACAAAACTTGTCACTCTCTCTTATTAAGGTTAAGGCTATGGAACTATAGAAGAAAGGCCTGAAGGAAATAGGTTCATGGGTAAATGAGAACATGGATGGACCCTATGTATTTTCATCTACATACCTAAATAACATAAGTGGTAGGAAATAAAAATTTTAAGGAAACATTGGATACCTAATGAGTTTTCAAGGATGTGGACGATGAAGGAGAACATCGAAACTCGAGAGAAAATAACAATCTTGGCTTGTGACTTCCAACAAAAAATTGACTTGGACAACCAACATTGGGGAATGATTATGGAGATTATTCTTTTGGATCCATAAGGAAACTTCCAAAATAATACCTTTTAATGACAATCTTTGACCATGTCTTCTAGGTTGGTTACATAAAACCCAATTTATTCCTTCAAGGTTGGTGTTGACTCTGAATGAACTAAGAATCAAATTTGACCAAGTCCTCACTATCCAATGTTTGGCTCCATGTCAACAACGCATGCCCAGTCATCATGGATTCTCCACATCTACTTCCACACTTTGGTACATTCGTGATCAACTATCTTTATGTTGTTTCACTTTCCTAAAGTGTGTTCTTATGCTTAACTCATGCTTGCTTGAAACTCTCACACTTCACTACCTTGCACTTGCACCAAATTGCATTCAAGACACGCCTAGACTTTGCATTATTTGCTTTGTACTAAAAAACATACTCATATTTCCCATAACATTTTATAACACCCCCTTTAATGCAATAAATCAGTTCTCCCTTGTCCAAAGCATTTTACAAACTTTTCAAGCTTATGTATTCATAGAGGCTTAGTAAACACACCAATAAATTGCTCATTTGTTTATAATAGTTCAACTGAATTTGACCATCCTCTTGCAATCCTTTTAGATGATGTATGCACACTTCAATATGTTTACCTCAATATTGGTAAATTTCATTCTTTACCAACCAAATAGATCTTGGATTATCAATCAAGACAATTGTAGGTTTATCTTGTGTTAAATCAATGTTTGCTAATAATAATTTCATCCAAACCCTCTCGTGTGTTGCATTTATTGTACCCTTGTATTTAGATTGTATCGAAGACAAAGGAATTGTGCTCTTCTTCTCGTCTCTCCAACTAATAACTATTCAATCAACATGAACATTAAATATATATGTATATTTCAATTGTCTTCGCTTCTAATCCAGTTAGAATCTATGAAACCTAATAGTATTCGATCGCTATTTTTGAGGGAATATTTTATTCTCCAACTAAATCTACCTTCATATACCTTAATATTATTTTCAATGTCTTCCAATGACTTTCAATCATGTGTCTTCAAATCATGTCAAAAGCATACTTGATGTTAAGTCAAGTAATGGTTATATAGATTAGGTTCTCTACCAATCATATATACAGGGTTTTGTTAACTTGTTTCCCTACTCAATATTTCATGAGCTTCATGTCAAGATCCATTGGGGTGTCATGTGCTTGCATAATATATCATAATGAATCATAATGAACCTTTTTTTCAAGTCATTTGGATATTTAGAATGAGGTAGGAAAATTCCTCTCGATTTTTTCCAAACGTCCATTCCAAGGCAATATTGTAGAACATTGTAAAGCATCCCATTTCAAATGTGTGTAGTAGGTATTGCTTTAATACTTCAACTTTGATGCTATATATTATGATAATTTACTCAATAAATAAAATGGTTATTGATAAATTTCTACTACAAGTGGTCTTCACATGAAGTTTCAAATATGAATTGCTTTTTTGGGACTCGAAATCTTTGAAGTATTCATCAATTTTTGTGTCTAATGCCCTTGGTGCTTTCTTCAAACCATAAAGAGATTCTCATGATAGCTTAAACACTAAATAGCATTTTCCAAGTTGTATGAGTACAATTGGTCACTCTATGTAAGCTTCCTCATCAGTCGATACGTTCATAGAATCAATTTTCACATCCATTTGATGTATTTCCCATTCTAAATTGCACAAGTGCTACCACTGTTTAGATTATATTCATCTTCACAACTAGAATGGAGGTCTCCTCATAATCGATGCCTTCTTTATGTTCACAACCTTTGGTTACCAAACACACTTTATGCCCATCCAATGTACCATCAAAAATTGTATTGTGTTGTAGATCCATTTGCATATAATCACCTCCATGTATGTAGGTAACCTCATTAGTTTCCATGATTGTTTCTTCTTGATTGAATCCATTTCAACTTGTATAGGTTTACACCACTTAATTGTCTTAGTTATTTATTCAAAACTTTGAGGCTTAATTGTGCTTATATTGTCATCATCAAAACAAAGTACACTATAGGTTACTTCTCCAAGCGTATTCTTCTCCTAAGTTATGTTTTGTTCTTCTATGTAGTACCCGGACCTATGAACATGAACACAAAGAGTAAGTTTGTTTTAAGTGGGTAAGTGGTTTACATTTTATTACTTTCGAATTTATATAAAACAATAGTAATAATAATATAAAAAGGTGCCCTTGGGGTTATATCCCCTTAGGAGCACCATGGAGGCAATGAAACAATGAGAGGAGAAATAGGGGGTGGTCAATAAAATAATATATTATTGAGATTGCTAAGTGTCTAGCTCCCAAGCTTGTATATCCTTTTATATTCATTACCTCATGTTTATTTCTGAAGCTTTGTGAAAGGGGCACATGGTCTCCATGCAAGTCATATATTCATGCAAGCCTTGGGAAGGAATTCATTCCACCTTTGGGAAAAATAATTCATTTGATATCTCCTTGGGGGGGAGACCATGGAGGACGTTTCCATCCGAGTATGCTGAAATACCATGTGCATATACTGAGAAAGGCGTTGGTAGGATGGGACACTAGTATGCTAAACTATGGAGGAGAATGTAACATCCCCACTATAATCCTCAATTTAATTAATGCATAGTATAGATATGAATGTGACTATGGCCAAGCAATGTAATATGTGAATTGTATTTCTGAATTTTAATAAATAAAATGTGATACCAGCTGCTGGGGGACATGGACATATATGGGGGATGAGTTTTCCACAAGAGAATGGAGTGTCTAAGAGGGCTCCAAGGGGGAAATTATTTATGGGTATTTATCCAAACCCACATTCCTGAATTTGATTATCATTGTGTATAAAACCTTCTATTTTCTATTTGAGTGTATGAGAACCCAATCATTGAATACATGTAAGAGGGTGGGTGTAGAAAGTCACATTTTGTAGTTATTGGGAGCATGGGGCTAAGTACAATTAGTTTGGGGATGAGTGCGAGTAAAGAAAAAAGAAAGAAAATAGAGGAAAAATTGTGTGGACAGGAAAAGGCAGTTTTAGACAGTCAAGTTTTTGCATGAACAACAAGAAGAATATTTATGGAACTGGAGCAACCGTGGAGGAGGAATTCTAGAGCATTTTTGGAGTTGAATACTGAAGAGGCAAGTTGTCGAGCTTGCATAAGAACTAGGTTGTCAGGCCTGAAGAGTGAACTCCTGTGTGAGTTGCACTGTAACAACAAGTTATTGGTAGTGTTTTACTAGTAGTTTTTCCTAGCAGTGAGTTCCCTTGAGTTCCCAGTAGTGAGATTCTTGGTTACCTATGCCAGAGAGACCCTAGTAAACTAATGGGATGCCTGATGGACTGAGAGCAGTGAAAGGGTACATTACTTGGGTAGGGCAAGTCAAGAGGAAGAGAGATGGTGGAAATCGGGATAGCTATAGGAGAATACCAATGGGTTGTGGGATTATCTAAGTTGTTAGTGAACAATGAGAGATACCCTCTTTTGTGGATTCCTATCCCCAACTCGAGGGTGACTTGTTGTTGATATCTACAAAAATGAGTCTATTGTTGGGCAAAACATTCGTCCCAAGCAAATGGTTGCACAATTATTTTAAAAGATAAGTGTTTATCTATATTTTGTGTTATTTTATGAATTTAATTGTCGCATTTTAACTCTGTGTTTGTGAATGGGTTATATGTTGTTGTTGTGTGGAGTTAATTAGCTACATTCATGTTTATTTCATCATGTTGTAGTTGTATTTAAATTAATGATAGCAACGTGGTTAAATTTATGTGTATTCTTGTAGCTGGTAAGCTACATGATTAGTTCGTAGAAATTTTTTATTTTATGTGTAGTTTTGCATGGTAATGTTCCTTAGTTAAGCTAGGGGATGTTACAAATTGGTATCATAGCAGAAGGTTCAACACCAAGCCTAAATGGGCCAAGACCGGTGCAAATTCAACAAAATTTCGTTGTTGTAGAGTTTCACATGTGATGGATTTGGGGAAAATAGTGGGAACAGAGTGAAATCCCCAAATTTATGAGCAGATGCAAGTTTAATTCACCTCAAAACAATCGAAGAGAGGATTAATGGCATAAATTTGCAGGTTGCAGAGTCGAATTTGGCCTAGAAGGTCAAATTATGTGTTTTAACAATTATTGAGGAGTTGGAAAATTGACAACCCAGATCATTCCTACATTAGGAATCGACGGCCAAGATTCATTCTGGAATGAGTAAAAACTTCCAAGTGCACCGACGAAAAAGATGACACTAAACATCTTCCATAGGAACAATGGTGAAACTTATCTTTCCACACCAGTCACCAAGCTTCAACGAGATGTCCTTGGCCACACCAATGACCTTCTCCACACTTGAATTGACTATCTTGAAGGTTGCCCATGTTGGTTCAAGTTGCAACCCAATCCCTCACACCATGTACTCCCTCAAGAAGTTATGACTTTCCTAAATTTCCACCATGGATACCACTGAATTCTCATTGAGTTTGACCCATACGTAGCAAAGTTTTGTCTCATCTTTCTCTTGGATCTCCGTGGATTCACCCTCCATGACAGCGTTCAAGACCTGCAAGACTCCAACAAATGGGTTGTCTTCCTTCTCAAAAGCATTCAACTTCAGTTTCAAAGGAAAATTCTTCGCATAATGCTCCTTGGCACAAACCCAACACGAAATCAAATTCTTCTCTTTCACTATGTCCATTTGCTTGGCATTGTCTTTGTTGCCCTCGGATGTCTTTGTGTTTCCTTTGTCCTTCCTCTTCCCCTTCCCTTTTTACTACTTCTCAGCTTCTGCATCCTCACTATTCCTAATACCTATCTTGGGTTCACCCCAGAATTTCAACATCTTGTCCACTATGGTGATCGCTACTGTAAGAGTTTTCATGTTTTGTTGTCGCAACTCACTCTGCACCCACGGTTGCAGACCATTCATGAAGTGGAAAAGTCTATCTTCTTCTAACATGTCTTTGAACTCCAACATGAGCCCTATGAACTCCTTGATGTACGCTTGGATCTTACCAGCGCGCTTGAGAGCCAACAACTGATTTCTTGTGATCCATGCTTGGTTCCCCATATCGAAATGTGCCTTCAAGGTTGCCTTCATCTCTGCCCAATTTTCGATATTCTCAATGATTCTCCTAGCTGCTAAGTCTTCCACCTAGTTCCTCCACCAAAGCTTAGTGGTTCCTATCAAGAACATTGTTGCAAAGTTCACCTTGGCTTCGTCCAGACTTCCATTCAACTGCTCCAAGTACTGCTCAATGTCCCAGCAAACATTTCCCAACAATTTAGCGTTGCAAGTCTCGTCATATGGCTCAGATTCCTTAATATTGATCCTCATCGGCGTGACAACAGAGCTCTTTTTGTTAGCCAAAGATCGTTTCAACAATGTGATGGTGTCATCTTGATCCTTCAACCTCTGTGTGACTCCAGGAAGTGCGTCCTCCACTGCCTTGAGTCTATCCTGAACATTATTAGTCAAGGTGTCGATAATCACATTTGCAGTTGCCTGGCACTCTCGGACGACTTCATTAAACCCATGCGTCATCTTTCCTATCTCAGTCTCCATCTTATCGACCTTCCCACCATGTTGGCACATTGCGTCCGTCATCTGCTCAACAATCTTCTCCAAGATAACGAGTTGGTCCTTCATTATGTCAGTCTTGGGCTCCCTCTTGGTGCCACTACCATCAGCCATGGATGGGCCTCCAACTATCTTCACTTCACTTTACTTGCAAAAGGGTTCGTCCAAGGAACCCAAGAGTTCGTCTTAAGACTTATTCAAAATTCTTTGATCAACTCTTCAATCAGGTATGCGACAAGTTCTGCGAGAGTCATGCGTTCATCCATCTTGCCCAATTGCTCAGTTCACCCTTAGAACTATGTGCTTGGACTACTCAAGGCGTGTTCCAAGGTGATCCATAAACATGAGGCTTATAGTCTCACCATTTCACCAACATGGAAATATCTGTAACAAATATGACCTTATCTYTGTATTGACGAGAAAAAGACTAGACCAAACAAGATGCAAGTCAAGTTSGATCAAATACAAATGATGTCCACTACTCAGAAGTTGAGTCAGAGAAATGAGCCGAAAGGAATACAAGTTGAGTCAAAAAATAAGTTGAAAGGAATACAAGTCGAGTCACAGGCATGGTAAGTTGACCAAAGTCAGATYGACCAAGGACGCCAAACCGACTTAAAGAGAACTTGGTTGAAATGGGGTGGATTTTAGTCGACCATAATTGATTGTTTGTTGAATGAGAAGAGGAATTTGATGAAACGAAAGGCCCAATTGGAATGGGTCGACCCATGATTAATACAAACAATTAAAAAGACGGATTTGTTGTCCAACCATGTTGGGAAACCCCCTACAAGTAAGATTTGGTGCCTGGCAGCTGAGAAAGAAATCTAAGGGCAAATTTTATAATTCACGGTGTGAAAAAAACCTTTGGGGACGAATTCGACAACCAACTGTGTAGAAACACGTTTTGGGGCGATTTTGGCAACCCACGATGAGTCAAAACATTTTGGAAGTCGAGTCTAGTAATCAACGACAGAGGAAAACATTTTGAGGTGAAATAGGTAGCGGGCGAAATTGCAAAAACTTGTATATAGCTTACGGGTAGCTAATGAACGCCTAGACAACCCCAACTTTTGATATAAATGTCATCTATGATTTATGGGAAAAGAAAAATGCCCAACAAAGTTGAGAATGTGCCAACATAGAATTAACACACACACAACGTAGAATTTACCCTAGAAATCCAAATGAGAAAACCAAAATTATTTTGGCTTCGGTTGGGCTCTTTATTATTCAACATTGAGAAAATTACATGCTCTTTGGTACATCTCTATACTCCCACAGAACTATCACTCGATCCCCTTTCTTTGCTTATCGGGGAATCGGACTTCGCGACTTCACGATGTCAAAGGTCGATCACTAGACTCTCGAATCCCCGAGACCCGATGGCCAGTCAACGCTCACTTTTAACCTTTCCTCTATCGGAAATTCCCTTATCGCGATTTCGGTACTCGCGATACAAAGCAACTCGTCTTACCGACTCCCGATACCCGATGCACCGAACCTCCAACGCACACGTGCGAGTTGACCTTTCCACTTCCCGTTACTTCTANACCTTTCCTCTATCGGAAATTCCCTTATCGCGATTTCGGTACTCGCGATACAAAGCAACTCGTCTTACCGACTCCCGATACCCGATGCACCGAACCTCCAACGCACACGTGCGAGTTGACCTTTCCACTTCCCGTTACTTCTATCGGGATTTTGGGGTTCGCGGGATCGCGAATCCCGATGTCGAATGTTTCGGGACTTTTCTTTCCCCGAACTCCGATACGGTGTGCCACCTGTCCTCCACTAACTTCCTGTGGCCCTACACACTATCCTTCGACTGTCGGGATATCGCGTATCGCGATATCGTGATTCCTGTTGCAATAATTTCTTTGGAGCTTTGACTCACAAAACCCCGATTCACGATATGCGTGTGAATCCAACAACCCTCGTGGTCCTGATCAACGACTCCACCCCTCCTAAGCTTGGAAACTATGGGAATACCTGCAGTATCTCCCTTGCAGCTCTGCAAGATCTAACGGCTCAAGGTGATTCGCTGATTCACCTCGGAGAATATCGACCGTCCTTCCCTCCTGATGAAATCTATGAAAGAACTAAGTGTTCCTCCATGGAACTTGCTCGCCCTGCACACGAACTTGCGGCGCTCCTTGCCAACCTTGCGACACAACTTCTCTACGCTGTCCTTCAACAAATTTGAAGACCTATCCCTCCTGAGCTTTCTTACGACTTTAAGTCTCTCAGGAACTCTTGCACGCACTCCTTGCGGCAACCTTCAACCCCAACTAAGTGTTGAAGTCCCACGACTCTGTGCACACCTGCAGCAGCAGTCTTCCAATACTCTCACTCAGAATCACAACTCCGAGACTTAACTTGGCCAATGCACTCCTTGCACGGCTCCCGTAACCCACTTTCACTCTTGGGCGAATGAGAACAAAAGTTAACTATTTGAGCCTTCTGTCAACGAACTCCTTGCGGACGACTTCAACTGCACTCCTTGCAGGAATCCTTGCTCAAACAGAGAAACAATTGAAACTCATTCTCTCACCCTCTCAGACTTCAATTCAAACATGAAATCATATACACAGCATAAACATCAAATGTATAACTGGAAGCAAACATAAATTGAGCATAACTTCAATACACAGAGACCATACACACAACCATGAATTTGAATCAAAGCTCTTCTATTAATTCAAACAACTGTACATGGATGTTCCTACACAACTCTCTGCTTGCTCTTGCTCAAATGCTTCTGAATCAATATTTTTTTACAAATGCACAATGAGGGTGTCTATATCTCGTTTCCCTCTTGCGCTCTCAAGCTGTCTAATCTACAATTAAATATTCTATCTACTTTATATTAACTATTTTAAATGCCTCCATCTACCTAAGGACGAGAGCAATCCGCTCAAGGTCCATTTACAACATACAAGTGCGCCTCATTAAATTATTACATTTAAAGTTTGGCGCATCAATCCAAGGGAAATTCAAAATTTGCGMTGGCTTCTGTCCAGTTGTCCTCCGCTTTTCRCGCTGGCTCGCTTGACGTGGGCGATGCTCCTGCATCATACTCCCTCRCTTGAAACATTCATGGGCTCCTGTCCATGAGCTCTTGCACGGTCTGTCCATGCCTCTGGATCTTCGCTTCGCTCTCCCAGCTGGCATCTTCCACTGGATGATTCTTCCAYTTGACCAGATACTCGAAGTATTGTTTTCGCTTGGTCCTCTTACTCACTCTCTTGTCCAGTATGCATTCCATATGTGGCTTCTCTACAACTGGCATCTATTTCATCMACTGGATCACTGACTGCTCATCTCCAGTCTCTGCTTCTCYAGCTCTATACGGGTACAAATCCGAGACATTGAATATCAGAGATATTCTGATTCCTTCCGGTAATTCAACCTCGTAAGCGTTTKCCCCAAACTTCTTCAAGACCCTACACGRCCCGATTTTCTTCATTTTCAGCTTGTTGTATGTTCCTCTCGGGAACCTTTCCTTTCTCAAGTGTGTGAGAATCAAGTCACCAATTTCGAACTGAAATTGTCTCCGATGTTGATCGGCTCTGCGCTTATATTCTTGACTTGAACTCTGCAGTCGCTGCTTCACCTGGTTGTGAAGTTCCTTCATCGCCTCAGTGAATTCTTCTGCACTAGCGCTCCTAGTAGCAGTCTGTTCTGAATACTTCAATTCAGAAACTCCTCTCGGCTGCATGCCATATACAATCTGAAATGGACTCTTGCCTGTGCTCCGATTCACTGAGTCGTTGTATGCAAACTCTGCCTGTGGCAATATATTGTCCCAACTACCGTGGTGCTCTGTCACCAAGCTTCTCAGCAAGTCTCCCAGACTTCTGTTGACCACTTCTGTCTGTCCATCTATCTGAGGATGATAAGCTGAACTAAACATCAAGTTAGTTCCCAGCTTCTTCCATAAGGTCCTCCAAAAATTCCCTATGAACTTTGTGTCTCTGTCCGAAACTATACTTTTCGGTAGGCCATGAAGTCGAATGACCTCTTTGAAAAACAGATTTGCGATGTGCGTCGCATCACTGGTCTTCTGGCATGGGATAAAATGTGCCATCTTGGAAAACCTATCCACTACCACAAAGATAGAGTCAAATCCTCTTTGCGTCCTTGGCAATCCCAATATGAAATCCATGCTGATTTCATCCCATGGCCTCTCTGGTATGGGCAATGGTTGATAAAAACCCGCATTCTGCCTTCTTCCCTTCGAATGCTGGTAAATTCTGCACCTGTCCACAAATCTCTTGGCCTCTGACCGCATCCCTGGCCAAAAGTATGACTCACTCAACTTCGTGAATGTCTTGTCATGACCGAAATTTACGGCCAATCCTCCACTGTGTTTCTCCTTTAACAGATTCTCCCTCATGGAGCATTTCAGAATACACAGTTGATTACCCTTAAAGAGTAATCCTTCCTGGATCACATACTCTATCCACTGGCTTCTATCTCTGAGAACTGGATTCTCAGTTGCCTCGTACGCTTCCTTGAAATCCTGATCATCTGCGTACATGTTCCTGAGATCCTCAAAACCCAATGTTTTGACTCGGAACTCCTGCAACAACAAACACTTCCTGCTCAAATCATCAGCCACTTTGTTAGCAGTACCAGAAATATGTTTAATAACAAATGTGAAATTCTGCATATACTCTACCCATTTTACATGTCTCTGATTCAACTTCTCCTGTTGAGTCACAAGCTGTAATGCCTGATTATCACTATAAAGAACAAACTCTTCCGGGATCAAGTAATGCCTCCACTTCTTCAGTGCCTGAATGATAGCATAAAATTCCTTGTCGTATGTGGAGTATTTCACCTTCGCCTCATTCAGCTTCTCACTGAAGTATGCAATCGGCCTGTCTTCTTGACTCAAGACCGCTCCTATTGCAAACCCGCTTGCATCGCATTTTACCTGAAATGTTTTTCGGAAATCCGGCAACACCAAAACCGGTTGTTCCGTGATCTTCCGTTTCAACAAGTTGAAACTTTTTTCGGCCTCTGTTGTCCAATGAAAAGATTTATGTCGCTTCTTCACTGTGTCCATCATCGATGCGCTAATTCCACTGAAATTCCTAATGAACTTCCGGTAGAAACTAGCCAATACATGGAAACTTCTC
Organism: Picea sitchensis; assembly: GCA_010110895.2. Taxonomy (NCBI): domain Eukaryota; kingdom Viridiplantae; phylum Streptophyta; class Pinopsida; order Pinales; family Pinaceae; genus Picea; species Picea sitchensis. The sequence continues at coordinate 320,118 of SNQJ01S0000747.1, read as the reverse complement.
ACCTCAAATACATTTTTCGGTGATGGCCAATTCTTGATCACTTCCACCTTCTCTGGATCCATTCTCAACTTATCTACCGAAATAACAAAACCCAGATAAATGAGCTTCGTCTTCATGAATGAAGATTTCTTCATGTTTATCAACAGCTGCTCCTGCTGTAGCCTCTGCATCACTGTAGCCAAATGCTTCAAGTGTTCTGCCACTGATTTACTGTAAATCAGCATGTCATCCAAGTACACGATGACAAATTTCCCGATGAACTCCTTCAACACCTTGTTCATCAATCTCATAAAGGTACTTGGTGCATTCGTCAAGCCAAACGACATGACTAGCCATTCATACAAACCCTCATTTGTCTTGAATGTTGTCTTCCATTGATCGCCTTCTCGCATGTGAATCTGGTTATATCCGCTTTTCAAATCAATCTTTGAAAAATATTTTGCTCCACTCAAGCAATCCATCAGATCATCCATCCTCGGCAATGGAAACCTATACCTGATGGTTATCTTGTTAATCGCCCTCGAGTCGGTACACATCCTCCAGCCTCCGTCTTTCTTCGGATTGAGTATTGTTGGAACAACACATGGACTCAAGCTCTCCCTAACCAATCCTTTGTCCAACAAGTCCTGGACTTGTCTCTTAATCTCTTCATTCTCCTGCGGTGTCAACCTGTACGCCGCTTTATTTGGTAAACTGGCTCCTGGTATGAGGTCAATATGGTGACTCACACTCCTTATCGGTGGCAACAAATGACGTAGTTCGTCCACGACGATATCAGCAAACTCTTCCAGCAGTTCCTGAACTTCATCCGGTAAATCATCCACTCTTGTACTAGTCAGAACAATCCTCGGCTTCCTGACCACAAAGAATTGTGGATCCTCCTTCTTCTTCACCTCTGTAAGAAGTTCCTTCCCACTCATGAGAAGTACAGTGTTGCTTACCTCCG
>SNQJ01S0000747.1:251169-317846 GCA_010110895.2 Picea sitchensis | reverse complement strand
TGGCATTTCCCTATCCTATAGATCAGGTGATTGCCTTTCTCTCCTTGGCGGCATGGTGAATTCTTTTCTTCTCTGCTACAGAAAGCAAAGAATCCTTCTTAGCTCTGATACCAAAATTGACGCAGCCGCACCCGCAGGCACGCCCACTCACAGGATCTTCTTCTTCCTCGGCCCGAAGAACACCAAGGTTCTTCTATTTCCCTATCGGGAAATCCGCACCCACAGAACTATCACTCGATCCCCTTCCTTTGCTTATCGGGGAATCGGACTTCGCGACTTCGCAATGTCAAAGGTCGATCACTGGGCTCTCGAATCCCCGAGACCCGATGGTCAGTCAACGCTGACTTTTTACCTTTCCTCTATCGAAAATTCCCTTATCGCGATTTCGGTACTCGCGATACCAAGCAACTTGTCTTACCGACTCCCGATACCCGATGCACTGAACCTCCGACGCACACGTGTGAGTTGACCTTTCCACTTCCCGTTACTTCTATCGAGATTTCGGGGTTCGCGGGATCGCGAATCCTGATGTCGAATGTTTCAGGACTTTTCTTTCCCCGAACTCCGATACGGTGTGCCACTTGTCCTCCACTAACTTCTTGTGGCCCTACACACTGTTCGTCGACTGTCGGGATATCCCGTATCGCGATATCGCGATTCCTGTTGCAATAATTTCTTTGGAGCTTCGACTCATGAAACCCCGATTCACGATATGCGTGTGAATCCAACGACCCTCATGGTCCTGATCAATGGCTCCGCCCCTCCTGAGCTTGGAACCTATGGGAATACCTGCAGTATCTCCCCTGCAGCTCTGCAAGATCTAACGACTCACGGTGATTCGTTGATTCTCCGTGGAGAATATCGACTGTCCTTCCCTCCTGATGAAATATGTGAAACAACTAAGTGTTCCTCCACAGAACTTGCTCGCCCTGCACACGAACTTGCGACACTCCTTGCCAACCTTGCGGCACAACTTCTCTACACTGTCCTTCAACGAATTTGAAGACCTATCCCTCCTGAGATTTCTTACGACTTTAAGTCTCTCAAAAACTCTTGCACGCACTCCTTGCAACAACCTTCAACCCCGACTAAGTGTTGAAGTCCCACGACTCTGCGCACACCTGCAGCAGCAGTCTTCCAATACTCTCACTCAGAATCGCAACTCCGAGACTTAACTTGGCCAGCGCACTCCTTGCACGGCTCCTGTAACCCACTTTCACTCTTGGGCGAATGAGAACAAAAGTTAACTATTTGAGCCTTCTGTCAACGCACTCCTTGCGGACGACTTCAACTGCACTCCTTGCATGAATCCTTGCTCAAACAGAGAAACAATTGAAACTCATTCTCTCAGCCTCTCAGACTTCAATTCAAACATGAAATCATATACACAACATAAACATCAAATGTATAACTGGAAGCAAACATAAATTGAGCATAACATCAATACACAGGGACCAGACACACAACCATGAATTTGAATCAAAGCTCTTCTATTAATTCAAACAACTATACATGGATGTTCCTACACAACTCTCTGCTTTCTCTTGCTCAAATGCTTTTGAATCAATAATTTTTTTACAAATGCACAATGAGGGTGTCTATATCCCGTTTCCCTCTTGTGCTCTCAAGCTGTCTAATCTACAATTAAATATTCTAACTACTTTACATTAACTATTTTAAATGCCTCCATCTACCTAGGGACGAGAGCAATCCACTCAAGGTCCATTTACAACATACAAGTGCGCCTCATTAAATTATTACATTTAAAGTTTGGCGCATCAATCCAAGGGAAATTCAAAATTTGCGCTGGCTTCTGTCCAGCTGTCCTCCACTTTCCGCGCTGGCTCGCTTGACGTGGGCGATGCTCCTGCATCACTAACACCCAACTAAGTCTTTGTTATTTCCAAACAGTTACAATATGTGCACTACCGACTCGATTTACAACTTGGTCAGAGTCACACGACTCACGTCACCTCACCAAGACACTCATACATAGATTCTTCACACCAAGACTCTCTATTGCAATAATTTTTGCAACGTCCTGTGGTGCACCTAAGATGTGCCCACAACAACAGACTTGTTGTCTCTTCATTTCAACAGACTTTCACCAAGCTAACACAGATTTCGGTTCTGCCTCACACATGCCTCCAACAAACTTGTGTTTACAAACTTCCCCAAAACCTCCCAGAGAGTCCCCCTCTTGGAAACTCTGCCTTAGTTCGGTGCCTCAGACTTGCCTCAGACTTATTCTCCAAATCTCTTGCTAATCTTCTATGCATTCCTTTGGTTGTGCGCCTTTGCTCTTATAGGAACTCCAAGGGTCACTTGTGTGAAACATCATGTCTTTTAGATGTGTCATGCCCCGCTGTGAACCCACACTCAAATGACTCAGTGTGCCCCTCCATGGACCCGTTGCACCCTGAGTTTTGGGATAATCTCTCGGCGCACACAAATGAAGTTGTGCATGCTCATTCCAAGTTTTGTGCATAATCATTCCAAGTTTTGCACGCGCCCATTCTAGTTTTGTGTGTGCCTAATCTAAGGTGCAAAGAATGATAAGAAGTGTGCGTCTGATAGAATTTTGATATTGCGCACCAAGCCTGAAGTCTACCAAGTGTGCGCCCACCCGAGTTTTGTCAATTACGTCAGAAATCAAGAAGATGCACACCAAAATAAAGAAAGGAATCATTGGGAAATATTCTCGAATGATCATTGCCAACAACACAAGGGAACATGGAGCTGACAAAAGATGAGCTAGCGAGGTAGTTAAGATTACCCCAATTCCATAAGGCTACATGGACTACACGTAAGTGCTAGAAGCGTGCGAGGAAGCTTGTTAGTAGAGCAAGTAGAGAAAAGCAGAAAGAGACAGAGCTCTCGAGCAGAGAAATCTATAAAAGGAAGCAACAACATCATAAATAGAGTTAGAGTGTTATACATTCACTTAGAGGATACTTTGAGTTATTGTTTTACGGTGTGTCGTGCTCACTCATAACCTTTATAATATTTTTAGGTTGTAATGCTTCTGAATATAAGTCTGAGTTTGTAATACGTCTGAAGTCTAAAAGGATGCGCATGGTGTAGTATTTTGTAACCCTGGGGAATTATCTAAATAGGACATGAGACTTTGTTACTGTTGAATATAGTTTTCTTAATTATGCTTGTGTTCTATGGAATGGAAGGAATAATAAAATTGCAATAGTTCTGATCTATCGTGTGTCAATCAAGTGTTAATTGGATATGTGTGTGTATTGTTTTACTTATTGATCAATAGTAATTTGATGTTAATGGAGTGCATGAATGCTATCCCGAATGGATCCCTATGTATTTATCCCTTCATCCATGTCACAAGACCAAATGATCTTTGTGATCCTCATTGTGTCTCAGGTGAGACCGTCTTCAGCCTTAGATGAAGATTGATATGTCGATGATTTGGGGGTTTTGTTGGTCAACTCTGGACGAACCCTGGGTCTAAACTCCCCAGCATTAGGAAGGACATGTGCAAACGTGAAATGATGCTAATAAATGGTTCTTTTTTCGAGACCTGAAAGTCTTGTAGGGAATGATGAAGGCAAGAGATGAGGTGGTATCCATCTCGAGAGGAAATTCAAGACTGGCTAACTGCAAAAGAGCATGAGTTTTCCCTACGAGAAACTAAGGGTTTGAGAGTGAATATGAAGAGATCACGGAAAGATAAATATCTCTATATTGATATGCATTAGATGTTCTTTGTTGAATTTCCATGTTTGTTGTATGAATGGTTAAAAAGGCAAACTGCTACCAATTCTATAGTGTGGCCTTTAGAACCCGTGGTTTGGGATCAAGCCATGCTTGATACATCGAAGGTGTTGAAAAATAAGTGGACTCAGACCATTGACTTATGGTTTGCTCAAGTAAAAGAGGGCTATATTATTGAATTTTCTGTGGAATACACTAATTCTTTCAGCGAGGTTGAAAGAAAGTTCGTGGAAGTTCCAAGGAAATGAATGCTAGAAGAGATTCAACTCTGGATAAAGATGTTGCTCATGGAGAAAGAGATTATGCGCATGGAGCCTGATAGAATGGCTGAGTAAACTCCCCTAGAATTGGGGGGGATGCAAAGACGAGAGAAAATGGATTTGTTGAGGAGGATGCATAAATTGTTGAGATGAGGTGAGGAATGGGATGGACCCAAAAGAGTAGAGGAGAGAGAGAGAGCCAAAAGATATGCATGAAGAGTTGATCTAAGAAGGAAAGCGGAGTAGAGAGGTGGAAAACAGAGAGCAAGGGGTGCACGACAGGGGGTCAATGCCGGGATGAAAAAAAAAGAGACCGCACCATGAGAAAGTGCGAAAGAATGTGTTGTGCCAGAGTGGAGCACAGGCGTAGATAGACTCATGAAGAGGCGCAATGTCGAGAGTAGGGTATCCAATGGGGATACCCATAGTAGTAGTAGTGGTGGTGGTCTCAGGGACCTAGGTGACGAAATTCGAACCCCTTGGCTGTTGCAGAGTGTCGCAACCCCGAAAGAAGATGAGGTGCAAAGTAGAGGCACATGAGAAAGGAAGGAAGATGAAGGATCCGCTAGTGGTGGGGGAGAAGAATTGGCGATTGTAGATGATCTTTCTAGGCTGGAAGTAGGAAAATATTTAGGTCCCCTCATAAGAAATGTCAGAAGGAGATGGACTTACCCCCTTTGTGCATTTTTAATCAAGAAGAAAGAACATCAGATAATGAAGCGATTAGAGTAGGAGAAAGAGTAGAAGAAGATAGAAGAGAAGAGACAAGTGAAGAAGAAAGTGAAGCCARTGCCACTTCCACAAGAGTACTATCATTAGTAAGGAGTTTGACAACCAACATCTAGATCAGAGGAGTTGGTTTAAGAGTGATGATGGTGAATTAAGATAGCACCATGAGGCTACCCCTGTTCCATGGAACAAGAAAAGATGACACATAACAACATTGGTTCACATGCGAAGCAATATGGTCTGTGAAGAGGATCACATATGAAGCTGCAAAGATCATGCAGTTGGAAACCACGTTAAGGGACAAAGCCTTGATGTGGTAAATGAAGTAAAAGGCCACTGCGCTAGTGGGACAGACGAGGTCTCTTGTGGAGATCAAGAGGGATTTACTGAAGGAATTTCAAAATCCCAAATCCGAATCTCAATGTATTATCGAGATCAAGGAGATTAAGCAACAACAAGGAGAAATTGTGTGGGATTATGACCAAAGGTTCAATATTTTATTGGATAGGTTGACGTTCCAAATATAAGACGTGCAACACAGAGAGTGGTTTATTGTGAGTTTGCTTCCCCATATCTGAGTCCCACTCACCCAACAAAAGGTGACAACTCAAGTGGAGGCAGTAGAAATTGCATTGAGTTTAGAAGTTGCGCTAGGAGGGGTAGAGATGTCAGCGGGATTGGTGCAGGTGCAGTCGCAACTGGACAACCTGATGATGCAATTGCAAGATATGGCAAAGAAAAAATTCATGTGCGAGCATGTTTGGTGTACCACATGTCGAGATAAGGGGCATCACAGGGACGAGTGCCCTATACTTCTGAATTATGTGATGATGGGCGCGCCAAGTCCATTCCCAACTGGACAAACGAAATAGTACATGATATTTTGATAGTGGGGCCATGTACGACCCCACTGCCCAACTTTGCAGAAGTATAAAAAGACACACCTTACTTTGTTTTGTGAGTTCTATAAATATGTGAGACATGATGTGAATAATTGTCATTCACTCCAGTTGATCCAAGACAATACCCGCGATGCATTCTGAGTACAGGAAGAATAGAAGGGTGGTGATCATGGTGGTGTTGAAAGAGGTGGATACCAAGGAGGTCCCAGAGGTGGATATGGGTGTGGTTGCAGCCGAGGATATGGTGAAGGGAGAGGTAGACCCCCCTCTTGTTTCAATTGTGGAGAAATTGGTCATGTGTCAAGGTTTTATACAAAACCGCACGCGCTTTGTGCATACTGCTACGGTCTTGAACATGTCAATGAGGACTATCACGACTTAGTGAATGAGTGGGAAGAAAAGAGGACACATTACAATATGGTGCATGTAGAGTCCTGGAAAAATAAGAAGAAAGATGAAGAAGTTGATGTATGGGTGGTAACCCGAGGAGGAGCAAAAACAGGAAGGGACTACCAGCAGTCTGAGAGCTCGGGTCAAAAGCTGAAGGGGAAGATCATAAAGGCAGGACAACCCCCTCTCGAGTTCGATGTTGCCTAGCAAAAACAGTTTATGTGCGACGTGTAGAGAGCTATTGAAGACTAAAGAGAACGCAACACAAAGATCACTCAAGGAGGCTCGGATCCATGAAGAAGTGCAACAGGTGACACAAAGGTCACTGGAGGAGGCCCTGAACCAAGTAGAACTGCAGTAGGCGACACTGAGGTCGCTAGAAGAAGCTTGCACCCAGGAAGAGTTGCAACGCACGATGCAACAATCGTTGGAAGAAGCCTATATACGTGAGGAGTTGCAGCGCGTAGCGTATAGGTCGATGGAAGAAGCATGTAGGCAGGAAGAGTTGTGATGCACCGAGCAAAGAGCAATGGAGGAACACCATCTTGAAGATTTGAAGTGTGCAACGCGCAAAGAAGCATTACGTGACATAGGTCGCGAAACAGACATGGATGATCAAGTAGGTAATTTCTTACGTTTGTGTTTGAGATTGCTTAATGATCCTTATGTTGTGAAGAAGTTGACACAGATTCTAGCCACTTGTATATGGAAGGACTTGACCGAGCAGAATATATTGGCTTGACCGAGTAGAATATATCGGCTCCCCTACCAGAAAGAGATATGTGCCAAGTCAATAAGCAAAAGCACACGGGGCACAAATTCAAGATGACAACAAAGCTTGGTGGCTATGACATGGGTGTAGTCATGTTGGATCTGGGTTTTGACATGAATATCCTGTCAAAGAAGTCCTGGGAGGTGATGGGTAAACCAAAATTGGTCTTGTCCCACATCCAACTACGGTTGGAAAACCAATACAAGATCTACCCCATAGGTCGACTGGAGCAAGTGGAAGTGAGTATAGAAGGGAAAAAACAAAGGCTGACTTTGAGGTCATGGAGATTATGGATGACTCTGACCCATACCCCGCATTGCTTGGCATTGACTGGCCCTTTGATAATAATACAATGTTGAATTTGAAGAAGAGGCAGATGTCATTTGAAACAGATACCTTGTGCATGTCACACCTCTGGATTTGTATGAAGGAGACAGATACAATGAGCCAATGGATGAGGATGCTTGGAGCTCAACTATTGAAAATATTTATAATATCACTAGGCGCAGGGAAGATTACATCAACTGCATTGTAGATGGAGAATTAAGCTATATAAGTGTCAAGTCTTATGACACAGATTCTGAAGATGCCATGGATAGGTGGTAAAACAAGCTATGTGAAGTATCAACAAGAAGGTGCGTACATATCTCCGCAGATGTGAAAGAAGAATAATTTGGATCATATCGATATGATGGCTTAGAACCGGTGGACACATTTATTGCATGGATATGACACATTCCCAAACATCACAAGGCTCATGCCCTTCACATAATGCGATGGTGGGATGTGCATTGAGAACCTTATCATGAATGGGTAATTGTCAAAGCATCCATGCGGGAAAGGTTCCGACCCGATATGGATATTCGTCGCTACATGTGTTCTTGTGACTGGAGGTCACACATCGACATCAGATGTGCCACAGATACTTAGAGGGCTCGCACAATATGCTAAAAAAGAAGGTCATTCTCCCAGAACCGGGGGTTTCCACGACACATATCAAGGAGTTGCATGTGCAAGAAATGGATTTCGCTACAAAGTATGTTGTAGAAGAAATAACATCAACTCATCCTATCACAATTAACCCCATTGAGCAAACAGACCAAGCCCATAAGAATAACACAGTCCAAGATACTTAGTGGACAAAACATGTAGGATGGATACGGGTGAAGCGACACTCTGACCCACCAGGGGTCATTGCGATTAAGTAACCAAGGAGGAACAATGTCGGGATGCACAGGAAACATGCACGACGCCCCCAAAGAATCATATGTGTGCATGTACGAAAATGTCCTTGTCATAATCAAGGCTCTATGGTCCTAGTCTTATCACAAATAGAGACAATGATGTGTCCATTATACAATAACCAAGGGAAAAGATCATTAACAGGGCCTTACGTAGTAAATGTTATGACCTCCCTAGAGTTTCCAAATGTTTGGCGGTAAAATCAGTCATCATGTGCCATTAATGCACAAGGATTGATACGTTTCACAGATCACAAACGTCGGTGGAAGCGTCTCACGCAACTTCCAACCATTTATATATTGATGCGATTATCGGGATAGTATACATCTGAATGACCTGGAGGACAACCACAGTTACCCTACGACAATCTCAGTTCTTAACGACCCCCGACACACCTCCTAGCTATTTTGAAATACTCGCTTGGTAACTTTTCATTTTTCAGACTCAATGTTGGCCAGTTCAGTGCAAACTTTTCTCAATCTATAAATAAAAGGGTCCACAATATTAGTCAAAAGGGAACAATAGCAGTAACGGTGGCGGAAGTATCCGCCTCTTTACTCGACAATATCTTTCCACAAAACCCTGTTGAAATAATTCCCATGGCTTCGTCAAGCAGAACACATGGCCGAAATAGATCCATGATTGTCAAGGATCGACAGACAACATAACCGACATTGCCTCGGCATGTGAGTTTCACCAGTTCCTGAACGGGGAGAGTGCAAGATGTCCAATTCATCGATTACGATGTCCATGAGCCCAGGTAGTTCTCACCTTAGCCTTCCACAATTATGCATGCACTGTTCGAAGTGCAAACGATAAGCCATTAGTGCTCTTCCAAGAGTGGGCCCAAACCCTTAGGCAAGCCATCATGCTCCCTCTGATTTGTTAGAATTTCATTGGTTTCATTAACATTAGATTTACCATAGCTTTTTTATTTTCTTTTAACATTCAATAATCATATACTGAAATATATAAGCAGTAGATAAACAAGCACAAGAGGACAGAAAGATTTATCCAGGGAAAACCCCAACTCAGGGAAAAACCTAACTAATTTTTCTTGGAGAGAATATTCCAATACAATCATGAACATGCTCTAATCACAAGAGAAAACCAATAATGAAGAACCAAATACTTATATCTTCTTATTTTCAAACCCTAGCGAGGGTAGACAACTGAGTCACCACAAAATTGGCGCAAGATAGGCGCATTACTAGTGCACCATAGAACTAGAACTGGTAACTACAGTTGCAGTTGCTACTGCAATTGAAACTATAACTGCAACCGCTATTGCAACTGCAATGGACACGAAGCAATTGGCCAACACCACACAACCTTAGCGCAAATGTTCCAGAGGTAGCACATAAGAGAGATCACCAAGAACCACCAAGAATATCCTTCCCCAAGTGGGGCGCACTCTCCAAGAGAACCAAAAACCAGAAATAACAAAACTACAGTTGCAGCTGCAACTGCCTAGTGCACATTGTAGAAGGAGAACTATGTGTTTGTACAAATGAATTGACCTAGACTTGTATTTATGCTAATCTGGGTGCCTATCTGAGGTGACTTATTATTTTTGGTCTTTACTATTTCTGTGGACCGACTTCTCTTCCTGGAAATTATATTTCCACTTTATTATTATTTCCCGTGGGTCGACTTCTCTTATGTGGCCTTCTATTTTACTTTATTCTTTTTTGGGGTATTCTTCAGTTGTTCAATGGTCTTCCTTTGACTTCTTGGAATCTTCTTCTTCTTTAAGAAAAGTTGTCTAGGAGGAAAGTACCTCCTACAGCTACCAAAACATCAACACTCCCTCTTGGCTAGGGAGGTATCTTTCAACGATGTCTTCATCTAGTAGTCCATTGACTACTCTGCAATGAACTAGTAGCACACAGCTACTACCATGCCATCGATAGCTCAAATCATCCATCACAGTCTCCAAGACTATGCCACAATCATCCAGTAGCACACAACTACCCATACTGTCCAATAGTACACGACTACTTCAATAGTCCTCCTGACTGTGTTGCGATCAAACAGTAGCACACAACTACTACCATGCTCTCCAACAATCAACTAATAGCACAAAGTTTCCACCATGTTGTCACGACTACATAGCAATCAACTAGTAGCACTAAGTTATTTCCATGCTATCCAGTAGTCTCTCATGACTATGAAACAATCAGCTAGTAGCACTAAGCTACTACCATGCCATCAGCCATAGTCATGATCTGCAATCCACTAGTAGTCATAAGACTACTACCATGCAGTCCAATAGTCTCCATAACTATGCAACAATCAACTAGTAGTACTAAGATACTACCATGCCATCAACCATAGTTATGATCTTTATGGCTATGCAACAATCAACTAGTAGCACACAACTACTACCATTCCCTCAACCACAGTCACAAACTCTATGACTATGCAACAATCAACTAGTAGCACACAACTACTACCATGCCATCAACTATAGTCATATCCTGCAATCAACTGGTAGCTACAAAAGCTACCAACATGCAGTCCATCAGTCTCTACGATTATGCAACAATCATCTAGTAGCACAAAGCTACTACCATGCCATCAACCATATTCATAGTCTACAATCCCCATGACTATGCAACAATCAACCAGTAGCACACAACTACTACAATGTCATCAACCATAGTCGTGGCCTCTACAACTATGCAAGAATCAACTAGTAGCACACAACTACTACAATGCCATCAGCCATAGTCATAGTCTCTATAGCTATGCAACAATCAACTAGTAGCACACAACTACTACAATGCCATCAACCATAGTCATAGTTGATGTCTTTATAACTATGCAACAATCAACTAATAGCACACAACTACTACAATGCCATCAACCATAGTCATAGTCTCTATAACTATGCAACAATAAACTGGTAGCACACAACTACTACAATGCCATCAACCATAGTCATAGTCGATGTCTTTATAACTATGCAACAATAAACTAGTAACACAAAACTACTACAATGCCATCAACCATAGTTATAGTCTCATCCAGTAGCACGAAGCTACTCCTATAGTCCTCACGACTATGCATGTAATGTTTCTTCTCTCATGAGGTCTGATAGTGCATTACCCCCTCAGTCACCTCACATGACCGATCTAGGGAACCCTTGGCCAGAGGGGTTAGACGACAGGAGGAGAAACAACACAACTCCCTCTCAATCAAGGGTGGACATTCTGCATCACGCCATACTTGTCTCTGAAGTAAACATATTTCACTCTAGAGAGAGACTTGGTGAGAATATTCGCTATCTGCTCATCTGTGGATATGTACCAAAGCTTCACAACTCCTCTCTGCACCATGTCTTGGATGTAATGATATTTGATCTCTATATGCTTCACACAACTTTGATTCTCACAATGTATCAAAGTTGGCTCCAACTCTAGATCAGCTATCCCTGCACGCAACTTCCGAAGCCACACTGCTTCACAACTTGCCACACTAGTTGCTTATACTATGCCTTTGTTGTATTGAGTGCCACTGACGTCTGAAGCAACATCTTGATGTGATTTTCTGGTCCACTGCACTCCTTGCCCATTCAGAGTCTTTATAACCCTGTAGCTTCACATCTCCATCTGAGACATATCTCAATCCATAACCAACTGTACCATGTAGGTACCTGAACACATGTTTTGCAGCTATCCAATATACATGTCTAGGCTCAACCATGTACTGACTCAAAGTGTTCACAACAAAACATATGTCTGACCTGCTGTTAACCAGGTACATCAAGGATCTGATCAATTGTTTGTACATCATGGGATCCACCAAATCTGAAGAAGAATCACTCAAGAGCTTCAGATTCGTCACCATAGGTGTGGCTATGGACTTGTTGTCCATCATCCTGAATCCCTGTATAATCTCAACAATATATTTTCCTTAGCTAAGGAAAATATCATCTGGCCTCTGCCACACCTCCAATCCCATCAAATCGAGATCCTTCATTTCGAACTCTAAAGTGAGTTCCCTCTTGCACCCATCTGTGAGCTTCTCATCCCCTGTAAGAAACAGGTCATCCACATATAGTATCAATGGGAAACCATCCCCAAGCTCATCAAATAATTGTTTGATATGGCATATCATGCCCTGGGTGCCTGCTTAAGTTCGTACAAATCTTCCTTCAATCTGCAGACACGAGACTCCTTCTCATGTATCTTTGCGGATGCTTTATGCACACTTCTCCTGTGCTATTGGAGCAAGTGTCTCTTCATAATATTCTCCCTCTTGCTGGGAGAATCCTCTGGCCACAAATCAATATTTATACATCTCTATGCTTCCATCTGCAACATGATTTATCTTGCAGATCAACTTGGAAGTCACCACTGACTTCCCTTCTAGTCTCAGAACCAAAAAAAAAATCCATATCCCAGTCCTTCTAACTGGCTTCAACCTCTGTCACTGAAACAAGGGAATCCTCCTGGGAGATCTCATATCTCCTCGAAGCCTCTGAAGCTTTGATCCAACCTCCTCAACTCATGGCACTTGTCTATCAGTTTTGGTAGACGTCTCCCTCTCCCATCTGAATCTGAGGAGGAATATTTTTTGAATGAAAGTGTCTAAGCCACTGACTCTCTCTGAGATCATGATCCCTCTGAGTCTGCATGCTCCCTATGAAGCTTGACTCCCTCCAAGTCTATATAATCTTTGGATCCATCTACTCCCTCTGCATGTGATAACCTCCTCTGAAGTTTGATCTCCTATGAATTTTCCTAAAAAGGTTGCTCCTCCCTACTGGATCTTGAGGGTTGAATCCCTCTGAACTCTAGCTCCTTATGAGCTGGTACTTTGTGGGGCTGCCTGCCTCACCACTGGTGGAGCCATTTGCTCTTCCTCATGATATGGCTCATCAATGTCATATATATGTATTCCCCTTTGCATTATGTAAAGTATCACAGGACCATGTCGGTCTCTTCCTGGTCACTACAACGATTCTGGGTAGGCCCTTCTAGCTCTACAAACTCTTCCTGATGATCTAAAGAGTGATCAACTGAACTAAAGGGATCTTTTTGGTCATCTTTGGAGCCTTCTTCTCCATGTCTCAAACTAGAAACCATCTAATATGTTACCTCCTGCAACCGTCACTATAGCTCCATCTTAGAGCTATCATTTGTGACCTCCCCGGAACAAGAGAAACAACAAGGGAAAATAGTAGACAAGAACAATTTTCTTATGGTAAGAACAATTGTAAAAACAAGAACAAGAACAATCGTCACAGTAGCTCCTTCTCAGAGCTATCACTTGTGACCAACCTGGAACAAGAGCCAAAACAAAAAAAAATACAATAATAAGAAATAAGAACACTACTCTTCGAGTGTTGTGACCAATCATTCCTCATGGTAACCTGCCCGTAACAAGAAACAAGAACGACAACATCTCCATGGTAACCTTCCCGGAACAAGAAACAAGAACAACAACATCTCCATGGTAACCTCCATGGAATTTACAAGATAATATGTCTAGAACAAGTTCAGCAACCAAGAACATCTCCTAGAGGGGATCATTTTATCTTGTAAACTAGTGCATCATTAATACTGAGCAAAGAGCTTTTACTTAATGATCATCATACCAACAATATTCAAGTGCTACGAAAAATTTGACAACAATAGCAGTAATAGAACTCTAAAGACTGTTATTCTAGTTACAACAGTTACTTAGGCTGCAACAGTATAAAAATATCAAACCTGATATGCAAAATTGGAGTCCAGTTGTTGTTGTCCCATTTGAGTTGTTTTATATTGTAGGAGACATCGTTATTGTTGCCTCCAACTCTTGGGCTTCCTCTGCGTGCACTAGATCTAAGATCCCTTTGGATCTACTATCACTGCTTGGATAAATGTCGTTTTTCCAAGTGTATGTCTCCTACAAACACCCTCATCTTATATACACATACACCATCCAACTTTGTGTTCTAATATGAGACATTACATCAATAAAAATTTAGAAATATGAATAAGAAGATTCAATGTCCAGGAAAATGTCAACAAGCCTAAAACCCTAAAAATTCAATTTTGACGGAAAGTCAATATGAGAAGTGAAATAAGTGTGCTAGAATAGGGCGAGTTGATCAGTGGTAGAGTTTGTCCCAATCGACTTTATAACAAGTGCTCAACGAGCTTGACAAAGAAAATTGTGCAACAAAAAATTGTATGCGCAGCGACAAATCTCAGGATCTTCCTTCCAGCGGTTAGACTGTTCTGAAGGTAACCTCGCTCTGATTCCATGTTAGAATTTCATTAGTTTGGTTAACATTAGATTTACCATAGTATTTTTATCTTCTTTTAACATCCACTAATCATATACTGAAATATATAAGCAACAGATAAACAAGCACAAGAGGACATAAAGATTTATCCTGAGAAAACCCCAAACTCGGGGAAAAACCCAGCCAACTTTTCTTAGAGAGAATATTCCAATACAACCATGAACATGCTCTAATCACAAGAGAAAACCAATAATGAAGAACTGAATACTTATCTCTTCTTCTTGTCAAACCCTAGTGAGGGTAGACAATTGAGTCACCACAGAACTAGCGCAAGATAGGCGCATCAATAGTGCGCCATAGAAATGGCACAATTGGTAACTGCAGCTGCATTTGCTACTACAACTGCAACTATAATTGCAACTACTACTACAACTGCAACTGGCACGAAGCAATTGGGCAACACCACACAACCTTAGCACAACTCTTCCAGAGGTGGCGCACAAGAGAGATCACCAAGAACCACCAAGAATATCCTTCACCAAGTGGGGTGCACTCTCCAAGAGAATTAAAAACCATAAATAGCAAAACTACAACTGCAACTGCAACTTCCTAGTGCGCATTGTAGAAGGAGAAGTGTGTGTATGTACAAATGAACTGACCCATACTTTTATTTATACTAATCTAGGTGCATGTCTGGGTCGACTTCTTATTCTGGGTCTTTATTATTTCTATGGGCCGACTTCTCTTCCTGGAAATTATATTTCCACTTTATTATTATTTCCTGTGGGTTGACTTCTCTTCTGTGGTCTTCTATTTAACTTTATTCTTTTCCGAGGTGTTCTTCAATTGTTCAATGGTCTTCCTTTGACTTCTTGGAATCTTCTTCTTCTATAAGAAAATTTTTCTAGGAGGAAAATACCTCCCGCAGCTACCAAAACATCAACATGATTGACTGCCCTCATTTTGGGGATAGCGGGATCGTTACCTTGTGCATACATGGTGGGTACTTGCGGCTGGGGGGTAAGTATTTGGTCAATGAAGCAACAATATGTCACATTATAGGCCTATCCATGCATGGCGATGAGCTGGAAAAAACCTTAGCCGCTAAAAAAGTTGCACAACACGAGATCTACGACACATACAATACACGCCATGGTCGACATGGGGTACTCATTTCAGAAATAAATGCCCAACTGGTTTGCTTTGCTACACAGTTGATAGCCTGCAAAATCCTACACAATTGTACAAAGGAGGAGTGCCCATTCAGAGTAGTCATTGCAGCTGAACGATGTGTAACCGATGTTCAAATGGTTTGGGCACAATATGTAATGAATGAATTCATTGATGATTGCTTAGACACCCAAAACTCCAGGAAAGAGTTTCATTATAGTTGGATTCTATTGCTTCTCTCTATGGTGCTTTGGCGATCCCCTTGGGATTTTGAACAACTTGCTGGAAGTAAGCATGTCTTTGAAGCTCCCCGATTCTTGTGACTAAATGAGAGCAAGGATCCTCACACGCAAGAGTCCAATGATGAGTTGTTTCAGAGTTGGTACCAACAACTAATCCATGCAACTACTTCACAAGAGCGCATCGTGTGTACTCTCATGGATAGGTATGATGGACATCTTTTATTTGAATGTAATTTCCATAACATGTTCATCTATCTCAGTGGTGATCACGACACTGCAATGGCACTCCTACCATTATGCATCACAAAAGAAGACATCCAACAAGGTGTTATTGAATGGCCCACTCATCTCCAACCACTTCCCAGAGGACACTGATACTTTAGAAACGCACACTAAGTGCAATCACGACTGAAAGAAGGCTGAAGTTGCACGACAACAGACGCAGTGTGTGGTCCCCCATGGAAGGGGTCCCAATGATGATACATCTGACAAGCGCTCTTGGGACCCCTATCCCGTGCAACCGCAAGCACAATCCACCCCGGTCGGGGTAAAGCGACAATGGACCAACCCATATTTCCGCAGTACCATTCCTTCCACACAACAAGGTTCCGTCCAGATGGCGTTGAGCCTCGCCACATTAATAGATGCCTTAAAACAACAATTGTTGCTACATCAACAAACACATTCAGAGGCTATGCACAACCTCGACCATCTTTGTTGACAACTCGGGGACGTCGCACCAGTACCAGACACTACTCTACGATCTCTAGCCTCCAAAATTAATTCCAGTGCCTCACTCGGGTCCTTCCAAAATTAATTCCAGCATTCCTCACTCGTCCTTAGAGTGGACCTCCCAACATTACTTATAGTAGATGCCAACAGTAGCGGTGTCTCGTTGGTACCAATTCCAACTCCCATGATACAAGAATGTGTTAACACCTTGATCGCTGAGTTAAGTGAGTGCAACGACAAACTGGACCAAGCTCATGCACAGTTACAAATCCAACACCAAGTGGACATCGTCATGCATAATCATACGCGCAAGCAATATCATAAGGAAATTCAAGATTGTCAAGCATTACAAAGGAAGTATGAAACATAAAGTGTTGCACATACAGTCGCCCAGGCCTAGTACATTGAGCTCAGTACAACGTTCATCAACCTTCTTGGAACTGTGGACAGTCTATATGCACATATTCCCACTACTTATTCACAAGGGCGTGATATCCCTCTGGGATTTAAACTCTTGGCTGTCCAAGCCGACCTGCAACATCTAGAACACAACTCGCTTCCCTTCGTCAACCAACCCACCAAACCGATCCAACTGCCACTTAATCCCAACAATTGATTAAGTCGACCCAAGAAGCTCTCCACGATTGCCAACGTCGCGTGGAAGCATTCTCCCACATGGTTGATTATAGCTTCGCCTTGTGGACCCTGTTATGCCCATTTTGTGGGATAACTAAGGAGATCATGTATCAAGGCCCTCAGGTTGTATATATGGAGTGTCGAGAGACCACAAGACTAGCACTGTCCACTTGCACATATGGAAGCCCGCTCTATCACCATAGTTTGGATCCATTGTCAGCACATCCACCACACCAATTAGCTTCTATACGACACATGGGTCTTGCTCCATGCGGTACAAGTCAGGTATTGTGGCAGGTAATCACCCTAATATTTGAGGCATTTACGCATGTTGTATTTAAGCTGCTTATGATTATAGAATGCATGCTTGGACATTATGCTTTTGACCTTGTTTCACCTTGGTGAGTGTCATAGATTTCCTAGTAAGTGGCCAACTTTTGGGGAAGGGTTGCAACTAGGGATCCCTTGAGGGGTTATTATATCATTCCCCGCCATACTTACCACTTTCCTCTCATTGCTTTCCATTCATATTGCCCTCTTCTAGGCCCTTTGACTTTAGTGACCCAAGAAGAGCATGTACCTCATTTCATGGGAAGAAGGGGTTGAAGGCCTAGGGGGATGGTTGCTGGAAAAAGATAAGAGCCTAAAATATAAACCTTCTAGATACTTGCCCATACAGGTCTTGAGAACGATGAGTTGCTTCTCTCAAAAGAATTGAAGACCTACATAATATCAAACACATAATAAATATCCCGCTTGAATATAAGACTAACACAAGTGCGTTACAACGCTTTACATGGTTACCCCTATGGCACTTTGTGGACCTCTTCTTTCAAGTGACACTGTGTTACTACCCCCCAAGCTAATCAATTCACTATTGGGAGTGCACACGTGTTTGGATCATTGATTAATTAAGAAATGGCAATAAATGAGCTTGGAAAGAGGTTGTGTTAAGGAAGAAGGTGTAGCACACCCCCTACAAAGGCACCCGTAAATGAGATAATACGAGCCCTTGTATGTCATGAAATGACCTATGAAGTCTAACCCCCTATCCACCTCATCATCCACTACATGACCTTGAAGGGGCATCCCCTACTTGAGGGTTTTGGTGTACCCAATAAGACTTTTATGACACCCCTCCCAAACATAAACTTGGTCAATTGTATAGGGTCTTGGAGCATTTGTTTAATTTGATGAGGTAGTTTTGATGCACATGTTTAGGTGCCTTGTTTATTAGATGTGGTTTTCACTTGCTATGATTTTTTTACTTGAGATCCTTGGAGGGCATGCCTATATGTTTTGCAGGACCTTGTTGGGTGGATAGTTTTGGAGGAACAAGCCTAGCTTGGGCTTCCATGGGGCTTGAAGCCCACAGGTTGGATGCTAAGGGCCCACATGCCAGATCATGATGACTTGCCTTTGGAGACCTAGAAGACACCTTGGAAGACATAACCTATCCCTCACATGCCAAATGACTTCCCTAGGAGAGGAAAAATGTCACTTTTGGAGTGTTGACGTCACCTAGAGTTAGGGTTCGGTGGTGATGGAGGTGTTGCTCATTGACACATGGCACATTTTGAAGGAAAGAGGCTTTGAACCATGAAGAATAGGCTTGGATGAATGAGAAGCGGCCTTTGGAGCCCTAGCTATGCTTCCCCAACTCCAACGACTTGCTCCAAGTGCCAAAATGTCTCCTTAAAGGGGTGACATCATCTTGTGTTAGGGTTTATAATATGCAAAAAGTGTAAATTAAATATTATTATTTGTGTAAAGGGGTAAGATAAGGGTTGTTGACCCCTTATCTTATGTTTTACCCTTTGAATGTGGACAAATTATGTTTTAAACATTTTGTATAAATAGAGACCATTTGAATCTCATTTGATAACATAACTCTCCCATTGTGAGAAGTATTTGGCTGAAATTTGCGCCCTCCTTGGGCAACCTTCTCTCTCTTTTGATTTTTGTCTTGGTTTCTTTATGCTATTGGTGGAAGAAGTAGTGCGCTACCCTTTATGGAGTTTTTCTTTGGCATTTGTGGTGGATTTATCTTGGTAAGAGGAGGTTTATCTTGTCATTTCTTGAACTAGGTAAATATTTATCTTATTGATGCTTCATTGCTTGGTTACAAGTTTGATATGCTAGATTTCTTGGGGAGTATAAGGATTTACAACCCCACCATTATTTATCAATTTTGTCTAGAAGTTATTTGTTGCATAAGGTTTTACTGGGAGAAGTAAAAGGGCTTACACCCTCTTAGTATCTCCTAGCTTAGCATTTGCTTGCCTTGGGGAGTAAGAGGGTTTACACTCCCAAGGAGACAACATTGTTTAGCTCTTTATTTACTTGACTCCATAACCCAATAGCTAAAGGCACTAGTATAATTGCATTGGAGAAATAAAATATTGCATTGGTTAACGTGAAATTTTATGATTTGAAGGTTGTCTAAGTTGGAATCAATTCTTTGCTCTATAAGCGTGATTGAGCCAGTAGGGCATCATCTTTTCCTAAGTACTTCTTGCTATTGTTATAAAACTTCATCTACAACCATTATGGCTGCAGAAACCCTAACACTTTTTCATTAATAACTTGCTTTTCAACCGTCAGAATTTGCCAAGAGATTGCCACAATTATCTACTTGGTCTAGCGCAACTTTTGGGTGGATTTTTTGTGAGTTTTGGTGGTTGGATTTACTGTTGTAACAACTGGTTTTCTATAGACATAAGGCTGCAAAATATCTTTGCAAACACTTTTTATTACAATCTTGTTTCATTGCTAAAGTCTTGTGCTTTCATTCTTAAGTATCACTAGTTTTTATCTAACTTATATCTTGCATCATTGGTTGGACTTTTAGCAATTATTTAGCAGCTTTAGTACTTATTCTCTTGCTGATATACATTGTTGTTTACTTATGCAATTAGGGATAGCAAGCTTAACTTGCTTGTCCACCTAACATTATACATATATGCTCGTCTTGTTCTTGTGTCTCGGGCATGTACACCATTCTTTGCAGTTATTCTTATCTCTTGGCAACCATTGACTATCATCTAGACTCTTTTCCATGCTTTTCCGCATCTTCTATTTTGACCTATAGGGGGACTTTCCTTCATCTCTTCACTTTCCATCTCCTTCCCCCCAGGGTCACCAGGATTCCCCCCTTGAGGTGATTCTATCATCTCTAAAGTGACGGGAATACCTGCCTAAGATGATAGTGGGTAGGTGTTCACAAAGTTGTTGCCGTTTGGTGGTTGGGTTGGGCTTTGCCCAACCTACAACTTGTGCGGCAACAAGCCCATCTCCAAACTCTGTTAGAAGTATCTACAATCCAAGATCGGGTTCGCGCAATAGAGGTGGAGGTCGCACAACAAAAGAGGGATATGACTTCTTTACCTCCCAGGGAACGTGGCGTTGTCGCTCACTGTCGCTCGGGATGAGAAACAAAGTATGTCAGAGATGATCACTTATGCAACTGATAAGGCCTTGCTCTTGTTTACGCATCTCTCCGACGTGCATGTTGTTTTCGACCCTCTCATTGAGAAAATCAATACAAATGACCTGGAAACTTCTTAGGTCACAACAGTTGAAGTTGAGGCCATTGTTCAACTCATGCAGGATCTCCAGGGCTACCCTAATGAGCCCAAGCATTAGTTTAAGGAGTTCATGTAGGAACTCAGAAGCATTGTCCTGTCTGTTGCGATAGTAATTCCATGAAGTTGTTGGCTTGAGGATGAGCCAAGTAATAGTGGTGGGGGATTGTTGGCATCCAAAGTTTTGGGTTAATCTCTCTCGCGCACACAAACGAAGTTGTGCATGCTCATTCCAAGTTTTGTGCACACTCATTCCAAGTTTTGTGCGTGTTCATTCCAAGTTTTGTATGTGCCCATTCCAGTTTTGCGCACGCCTAAGATAATGTGTGGAGAATGACAAGAAGTGTGCGTCGGACCGAGTTTTGATATTGCGTTCCAATCCTGAAGTCTACCAAGTGCGCGTCGACTTGAGTTTTGTCAGTTACATCAGAAATCAAGAAGACGTGCACTAGAATCAAGAAAGGAATCATTTGGGAATCTTCTCGAATGATTACTGCCAACATCACAAGGCAAGGTGGAGCTGACAGAAGATGAGTTGGCGAGACAATTAAGATTGCCCCGATTCCAGAAGGCTATGTGGACTACAAGCAGGTGCTAGAAGCGTGTGAGGCAACTTGTCAATAGAGCGAGTGGAGCAGAGCAGAAAGAGATAGAACTCCCAAGCAGATAAAGCTATAAAAGGAAGCAACGACATCGGAAATAGAGTTAGAGTGTTAGAAATTCACTTAGAGGATACTTTGAGTTATTGTTTTGTGGTGTGTCGAGCTCGCTCAGAGCCTTTGTAATATTGTAAGGCTGTAATGCTCCTAAATATAAGTCAGAGTCTGTCATATGTCTGAAGTCTAAAAGGATGCACATGACGCAATATGTTGTAACCTTGAAGAATTATCTAAAGAGGACATGAGACTCTATTTCTGTTGAATATAGTTTGCTTAATGTATGCTTGTGTTCTATGGAATGGATGGAATAATAAAGTTGCAACAATTCCGAACTATTGTGTGTTAATCAAGTGTTATTTGGATATGTGTGTGTATTGTTTTACTTATTGATCAATAGTAAGTTGATGTTAATGGAGTGCATGGATGCTAACTCGAATGGATCCCTGTGTATTTATCCCTTCATCCCTATCACAAGACCAAAGGGTCTCTGTGATCCTCATTATGTCTCGGGTGAGACCTTCTTCGACCTTGGCTAAAGATTGATATGCCGATGCTTTGGGGTTTTTGTTGGTAAACTCTGAACGAACATTGGGTCTAAACTCCCCACTGTTAGGAAGGACGTGCACAAGCGTGAAATGATGCCAACACACCCAAACAAACTCTTGCACCCATCACGTCTCTTGGACGGATGCGCCCCATCCTTGGGGGTGTGTGCCTCTTGCCTTATGCGTTTTCTTGTGCCGATTGTCGTGACTCCTCGTGGGTGTGCCGATGGGGTCGTCCAACCTATTCAGTCTGCCCATGTTGTAGAGGGCGAATGAGTCCACTCCTTGGGCATGCTCCCAAGTTGCCCTGCCCTTGCCCAATCATAACCCAAGTCTCTGTCAATCATTCTAAGGCAAGTAAGGTGTGTGCCCCCTTAGTGCGACACATCACCATTGTGCGCCCAAGGTGCTCTTGCTCACACCCTAACATCTTTGTTCGCCTAACTGATCGCTTCCTCCTTGTGCTCTTCGTCTGTTCCATCACTGAATCGGTCTAAGGAGCGTGCATGCTTGGTGGGTGTTGTGGGAGACCTTACACTATAAAACTCAAGCCTCAAAATGAAGTGACTCCAACATCTTGCATAACACATATGCCATGAATGTTTTATTTTAGTAATGACTGCTCTCTGTAATATAACAGTACCTAAGGGTTTGAAATTCAAAACCTTTTACCTTTAGATATGTTTCGTTAGTTAAAAGATTAGACAAGACAAGAGCTTGATAAGAGGCACTCAGAATGCATCGAAAAACAAAATTTGATAGAATACTAGGGGCAAACTTCCCATCAATCCACTGCATTCAAGAAAAAATATATAGTTGTGAGTCAATTTAGAATTGTCCCAAACATTAGAAGCAATATTCCACCATAAGAAGAACTTGGATTTTAAACTATGTCAAAAATGATTTTTTAAACTAGATTTTAAACTGAATTTTTGCCAAAAAGATGATGCTTTTGAATACCCATATCCTACACCTTGCAACTAGGGATAGTATCTGACTTTAGGAATGGAGTTAAGGCTAGATGTTACTTGTAAGCACATGACCACACTAGAGGTAGCCTCTGCGAGGACCAAAAGGGAGGCTGACTTATTTGCGGATACTATTTGGGTTGGAACTGCCCTTTAGTCCTAGAGTATGACCTTAAACTGCTTCTCATTGGCTAAGAGCTTGTTTTCCTTAGAGGTAAAGAAACAAGTAATGACCTAAGACACATAACCATCTGGTAAGAGTGGAACTCTACCCCTTTAAGTTTTGTTTACACACAATGATATCACCAAGATCTTAAAATTGTATCTAAAAAAAAGCCCATAACCTTTCTCTATTATAAACTTTTTCTTAATTTGGAACAATTTATTTTTCTTGTTCTCTAGCATTCCTCTCATAGTTTTCTCATCTTGCGCGCTGGAAAACGGGCTAGAAAACACACCATGACTTATCTACGCCCCTTGTGCGCTGGAAAACGGGCTATAGAAAACACACCATGAATTATCTACGCCCCTTGCGCGTTCTTACAACGGACAATGTAACAACCTTCCACCGTTGGGGCCATCGATCATACTACAATACACTCAAATTTGGCGTTGTTTCTGTTAGATCGTTTGGCATCGAACCCACAATATTGGCCAGCCTACCATGTGGGTCCGCCATAAAAACGATAGTAGCAGATTCATCGACGCCTCCGATCTTTACTCATTCCTGCAATCCCTACAAGGATCCTACAGTCTCATCAATTTGCCGGATACCCAAGAGCCAGCTTCATTCTTCTGCTCTTGTACAGGCTGTCAAAATGGCAGGCGGGTTTAGCGGGGAAACCGAGATTGTTTCCTACAAATTAAGGGACTCCTGTACGCTCGTTATTCACCAAGGGGACATCACCAAATGGTTCATTAATGGCGAAAATGATGCAATTGTAAGTACCTCAATGCCCAATGTTCTTATCTGTCCATAGATTCCCACTTCCATTGAAAAAAGAAGTGGGACAAAACAAAAGGATCTATTCTCAGTTCAGCTCTGCGAGCAATTAAAGCATTGTTGTCCACAGATAAATTTTTTAAGTAATGGCCTTCATTTTTGTTGAATGATGGCATCTTCTGGCTGCATGATGAATGAAACCAGGTCTGAATTTCAAATTCATCCATCAGCCTGTAAAATGGAAATTTGATGATGGTTAAACTTTTTGAATGCCGTTCATTTTAAGTCTTATGCAAATTTATGAAGTGTCATTATTTGGTATTTGCAATTTTATTCAAATGTAAAATACATAGCCTATTCATGATAGGAAATCAATGGCAGTTTTGGCACCCATAATAATCCATTTTCATTTGTCACCGTGTTCAATTGTTAAAATGCCACGAAATGCAAATGGACATCCGTTCCATAATAATCAAATTTAAAATAATTGAGAAATTTTACCTTTTATTTTTCTGCAATTCTATTAGTTTGATGGCAAAGTTTAAGAAGCCAAAACAGAAAGGAACTCAATAGGTGATGGCAAAGATTAACAAGCCAAAAAGGAACGTAATAGGTAATGGGACAGTATCACCTTTTTTTATTACAGAGTCATTAAAGTTACAAATAGTCTGAGGTCATGGAAATGAAAATAAAAAGAACAACTATGATAAAAATACGGCTAATCTAAAATTGGTGGCTTAGTAGTCATAACACTTTTGGGTTTTTACTAGATCCATTCAAAATTTGAATCTACAGTGATCAATATATTACTTTGTACAAGGAATATGCATCCATGCCTATAAAAAATAGCTAAAATACTTATTGCTATATCAACCCATTGTCATCGTGTGTGGAAGAAACAAAGAATGCTTACTTTTTATCTGTAATCTTAAAAATCATGATATACAGTTTTTTTAAGACTCCATAGCCCTCTGTTCTTTACTTTTTTTTTTCCTTTTGAAAACCAAGCAAGGCCAAAACTGTATCCTTTTCAGAGGGGGAAAAAATAGAGAACAAGCTTCTAACTGTGTGAGTAATTATACAAATGCAAACTGTAAATACCAATAACCATTAATGATCAGCTTACTTTATAATGCAGGGTAAGCTGGAATGAGGGCTAATGCCTTTTTCTCCAGTGAAGAGCCCCCGAATTCTCAGCGATTTTAGGCACTACATCGTTGTAAAGTTTTACAACAATCCTTCCCTCTAGCACCTTCCCAATTGTTGTCTATTTAACACCTTGGATTCAACATCTCCGTGAATTCAAACTTCTGTTCCGTGGAACAAACCTAACTTGACTAAATCCAAAACCCTAGTTTTCTCTTTCAATTCTGGGTGGTACTCTGTTGGGATGGTGGGCGTTATGAAGGAGGTGGATTATTTTAGAAACGTTTAAACTGACAATCCCATGTCCCGTAAAGGCTTTCTAACTCCTTTCCTACTTGCAAATTGGCAGCAGTAAGTGGCAACCAGGGAAGCCTAAGTCTATTATTGCAGGGTAGGTGAAATGCCAGTCTGAAATACAAGTACCCTCGGAGCCATTCAACTTCAATGTACGCAATTAATTGAAGATACAGTGTCCTGTAAAGGATTTCAAATTCCTTTCCAACTTGCAAATTGGCCGCAGTAAGTGGCAACCAGGGAAGCCATCACTCTATTATTGCAGGGTAGATGAAAATCCAGTCTTAAATACAACTACTCAAGTAGCCATTCCTGTAGTAGTGCACCATCCCACTAGTAGTGCAACTTACACAATTAATTTAAGATACAACCTGTGAAAAGGAAATTTGAGGGTCTAAGTATATATAGACCCGTCAAATCATCAATTCTCTAATTTTAACAGGACAGTAACTTTCTCTGTTCCACATTTAATTACAACTGTCAAATACGTCTGGAAAGTTGAAACCATAAATACATCCTGTGGGACGTCATGTTCCACATTTAATTACAACCGTCAAATAAGTCTTGAAAGTTGAAACATAAATACATCCTGTGGGACGTCAAAGTCCTGGCTTGAATAAAACCCAATATAAGTAATTTTGCCAATGTGAGATTGATGTTTAAGAGGAGTTTTGCTCCGAAAACTAGGTTAGAGCTACAAAAACAAATGCATCTTATATTTCATTAATGAACAAAAGAGGATACATCATAAAATCAAACATTTGCGGCCTAAGTAAGGGTGCGCTCGCCCCTCCCTATGTAAGCAATGAGATTAGCATGTCTGCTTTGGCACCAACTTCAAGAGAATCAAATCTGAAATTCCTGCTTTTTGCATTGCACTGATCTTGTACGAAAGTGGTGAACTGGCAATTTGGAAAACAGGTTGTTGATGGGTTTCAAACCTGTACCTCATACACTGAAATCCTTTGCACTGGCACTTGCTTGCTGCTGCATTGCTTTATCACAAGGGTTGTTGTGCCATTTTTTTAATAGAAATCTGGGCGAAGTTTTTAATGATAGGGGTTTATTAAATTACTCCAGATACTGCCTCATGGCAGTGGCATATCTGTTGCTTTGTACATAATGTTCCATTATACAAAATAGAAGCATATTTATATATTTTTCTTTTTTCTGACAAACATAAATGTAGTCTGTGGGCTGTCCAATTTGGATTCTTGCATGATAAGTTGCTAACCACTTCTCCATTGATTTCTAGCTTGAGAAGCAAACACTGATAAGTATTTTCTTTATGAATTTGTGTTTTTCTTTGTTGTATAAAATGTTTCCTAAATACACATATATTGCACATTTTGAAAAAAGCTGTGGATTTAAAAACAAATAAAGCCTGTTACCACTTAACCTCTCACCTTGAGTGCAAAGTCTTCACCAGGTGAAATGCCAAATGGAATTCAGAAGAGTTAGAGTGCAAAGTCTTCACCAGGTGAAATGCCAAATGGAATTCGGAAGAGTTACCACTGTTGCCCTAGCACCCTCTTTCCCTCACTTTAGGATGACTCACTATCACCACAAGGGGGGCTTCCCTATTTCCTTATGTCTATTCAATCCACCAGTATATGACAATTAAATGCTGGGTTATGGACCAATCAATAATCTGCTCTTGGATTTGTCTTTAAATGAGAACTGTAGATTTATATAACAGCCTGCCCAGTTTGATTTCAGATGAGGTGAATAATACGGCTTTTAGTCTTTCCGGGCTGTAAATTATCAAGGATAAGAGGTGTAATTTCTTGATTTGATTGGCTGTTTGGTAGACAGGCTGATACACATATATAATTCTTCTCTTACAACTTATTTCTGAGATTAATAATGTAGATTTATATACCTTATTTCAGATTTGGTTTTAGTTTTGACAAACAGTGAATTTCCAGCTGTAACAAACCATGCATTTCCGTATTTAAAGAGAGATCTACAAATGGAAAAATGACTATTATTTCCAGATATATTTCCAGCACTAAGGGAGGATCAATGGATGTATAAATCTGTTTTAGGGGTATGCTTGAGAAGATTCAACATGCAGATTTATACCACCAAGTTTAAGTCTCGTTTAGATATACAAAGTAGTACATAACTAGACTCTTTAGGGCAGATCTGAAGTATGATGGACTGCTTTAATTTTCAGATTTGTAGAGCAGAAATAAATTGGGTTTTTTATATAATTTTTATGGTGGTTGTAAGGTCGTACCAGTGCCTAACAAAGCATAGGGCATATGGGGTCAAAGGAGGACTATTGGGAGGACATCTTAAATGAGGAAATAATGGTGATAAAACTACAAATCATAAGTTTTGTTATTCCCTAGTCTAGGGATAACTAAGGAGATTATGTCTCGAGGCCCACAGGTCCTAGACATGGAGTACCGAGAGCCATATTGACTTGAGCTTGGCCCTGGAGGGCCCATCCTTTTCTTCAGTGCCTCCATACTATCAGCAACAACAACATCCATCCCATCGACCTGGTCCTTCAACAACAGTGGGTCTTGCTCCATGAGGTAATGAGTCCGGGTATCATGGTATGTGTCACCCTGATTCTCAAGACATTCGAATATGTGCATTTAATTCTCTTTTACTTCATGACGTGTGCTTGGACTTTATGCCTTTTGACTTGTCCACACTCGGGGTGAGATGACAGGATGCCCTAGCAAGTTGGTTCCCTTAGGAGTGAGTTGCCACTGGGTGGGTTCATGAAAGGTCATCGTCCATTCACACCATATTTCTTCTCTCTCATCCATCCCCTGCATTGGTTTGGGCATTGGGTTTGCCAAGTTAGCAAAGGGCTGTACCTTGCTTTGTGGGAAGAAGGGGCTAAAGGCCCAAAGGGTAAAAGTAGTTGGCAAAAGATAGAATCCAAAAGAACAAAATCTTCAGATGCTTCGCCCAGGGATCCCCGAGAAAGCAGTAAAAAGCTTCTCAGCAAGAAATGGAGGGACCCATAAAATAATAAACTCAAGACCTAGTTGGAGGATAGGGGGTCTCATCACGAGCCAGCCTATTAGGTCCATGGGCATGTAGCGGTATGACACTACCATTCAATTGGTCACCACGCCAGGGTAGTGGCTCTTGGTGCCAGGTGGCATAGCCAAGAGAAAGGGGGTCTCATCATGAGCCAGCCTTCTCATCTCTGTGAAATGCTTTTGGGTAACACTGTCACCACTAGTCACTACGCCAGGGCAGTGTCCCCCAGCTATTCTCTTGAAAGAAAAAGCAATAAGATAAAAAAGGTAAAAAGGGCATTGAATGGGCTTGGAAACACTTGCATCCATGACAAGGTGCAACTCACCCTCTTCAGAGGCACCCACATGTAAGCCATACATTTCCCTGTCATCACTGTACCCATTGCCCAAACATCCCCATACCATCTCATGCATTTACATGACCTAGATTGGTCTTCACCTGGAAACATCCCACATCTAAGGAGAATTAGCCCAATAGGACGTCTTGAAACCCTCTCCAAACCTGGCTTGTAGAATAGCATAACGTCTTTGAGCACTTGTCTGGGAAAGGGGGGTTTTACGCACATGTTTAGATAACTTGATTATTAGATGTGATTGACATTGTTATGATCCCTGTGACTTATGAGCCCATGGAGGGCGTACTTGTTGTTGCTGCAGGACCATGCCCGACGGACAGGTAAACATGGGGAGATGATTAGGTCGGACCTCCATGGGGCTAAAAGCCCACCAGATGGATGCTGAGACCCCAGCAAGGGGCAAAAATATACTAGAGGCTTGCACCGGAGAGAGAGGAGGATGTTCCACCAGAGACAGCCTGGCAGGCCTGGACCCACGGGGTCTTGCCCTCCCACCATGATGTTGGCCCTTGACGTCATCATTCAGAGCCTTGACGTCACCTAGTTGAGGTGTCCAGCTTGAGGACGGTTTGGGTTGGCACGTGTGGCAGTGCCTGAGGGGTTTTGAGCCCCAACATTTCACTTGGAGGGCTAGCGTTCCAACAGAGAGGCTAACGTCACCCTAGGAGGGGCATGACATCACCCTAAAAAGATAAAATTAGGGTTTTATTGGATAATTTTATGTAAAAAATTGGATATTTGATGTAACTGACCATGTCGGCCTTTTTGACCTAATTTTGTAATTAAAGGTCATTAGAATTGTATAAATAAGGGATTTATCCCTTGTATTATTTCATGATCTTTCACTCAAACTTGGTGAGGTCTGAAATTCGGCCCTCTCCTAGGGTTTTTGGTTGAAATTAAGTGGTGCGCAACTCTTGAAGGAGGTTATTTTTGGTGTTTTTTGGCATTTTTCTTAGTGGAGAGTCTTCAACTAGGCTAATTGCTAGATTATTCTTGGTGAATGTAAGTGAATTTCTACAATTCTTCTTTACTTTGAATGGTTATAGAACATTTGCTTTGCATTTTTTCCAAGATTATGAAATTGCTAGCTTAAAACCCTAGGAGATCAAGCACATGTTATTGTCCTTGTCTTAATAGCTTTTCACCTACAAGATTGTGCTAGAAACCCTACCTTTTGAAGCATTGTGCTAGAGCCTTGCCATTGCAACACTCAAGTATCATTTGCTTCATCAAGCCATTGTTTACTTCAAGCTTGAGCTAAAGAAGAAGGAAAACCGCTAGGGCCTAGGGTTACCTACTTCCTAGTAGCCGTTTTTCCTCTAAGGCTTGTTGATTGAGGCCTTGGGTTACCAACACCTCAATCATCATCTTTCTTTGTCCTTAGCTCATACATTATCATTTGTTTCCTTCAAGTTAAAGTGACTCCATCAACCCTAAAGACACTGATCTAGACCTTGCATTTGATTGATTGATGAGATCAACCCTTAAATCTTTTACCTCAAGCTATCTACTAACCTTTTCTAACCCTAGATTAGACTAATTCACTAACCTTCTTGCTGCTGTTACAAAAGTAAGCTACAGCCAATTATTACAGCAGTAAAAGCACTTAAAAGCAATTACAAAAGTTGATTTATATTGCCTAATTAATTTCTGACAAGTGCTAGGATATTGCTATTGTTGGATTATCATTTTTGGTCATTGTGAAACTTATTTAAGGCATTGATTGTGAAGCTATCATCTTGTATACGTTGCTGTTATAAAATTTCTGTTTGCTTCATCTTGCATCAACTTATTGCTTTTATCAACAAGTCCAAGGTTTTATGAAGCACTAACATCAAATTGTACTTGCAAAAGATATTGTTTTCTTGTTGCTTTGTTTTGGGCAGATACACTCAAGCATATCATTGCTTCATTTGCTAGAACCTTGGGACTTTCTGATCAGCATGACTTGTGAGAGGGGACATCTTCTCTTGATACTTCAACCTTTTCCTTCTCAAACCCCCAGCTCACCGGGGACGTCTCCCTTGGGTTATCATCCCTAAATAGAAAGAGGTGTCTTATTAAGGTGACAGTGATATGACAACCTCCTGTTACGCCAATTTGCCCTCCTTTAGCCTTTTCCTTTGGGATAAGTACAAATTGTGCGATAACATTCTGGCGCCGTTGCCAGGGAACACTGAGTCAATTCTCTTCAAAGACGACACTTTTCGGTAAGACTTTCCTCAAAAGCCTTTACTTTTCAAAGCTTACCCGATGACTCCACTGAGGGTGATCCCCTCATCCCTTTTGATAGTTTCAAGAAAGTTATCTAGTGACTCCACTAATGACAAAACCAACCATGACTTCTCAATGGGACTCGGGAAATTTCAAACCTTTAGACATGAGTAAAATTTTGGGATACCCTCGACAAATGACCCCGAAGTACGAGAAATGGCTCCCTAAATTCACTGGTAGTGATGGGGAGAGAGCCGACTATCACATGGGTGATTTTTGGGCTTTCTTTCAATTCCACCCTATCAATGATGATGCTGAAGATTTGGCAATGAAACTCTTTTCTGCCACTCTTCATGGCAATGCTAGGGAGTGGTATGACGACCTCCCTAATGCTAGCATCACATCTATGGAACAATTGGAAGAAACCTTTCTCAAAAGATGGGGTATTAATTTGGAAGACATCCCAATACTACTAAAAAGACTCGAGCATATAAAGCAAACTGAGAATGAGACTATCAGATAGTTCCAGGATAGGTTTGAGGACCTACTATTTCGAATTCCTGGAAGCCATCATCCTGAAGACAAGTACCTCGTTGATCTCTATACCAATGCACTCGTAGTGCATTTAGGGTTTCCCCTCAGTAAAAAGGGCCCTAGAACGCTCCATGAAGCTCATAACATGGCTAGAGAAATCGAGACAAATATCTCCTTGTCCCAGGAAATACACCTCTTTGCCCCAACCACTCTTAGTTTGGAGAGATTAGTTTCCCTTGAGATCTTTACTGCTGATTTCCAAGAAGAAGGGGAACAAATCATCGACCAACAAGAGGCTAAGGAGAGGGATCTTGATGAGGTTTTCCAATCCCACAAGGAAGAGCAAAGGATTGCTCATTCTTCTGCCAAGAATAATGAAGACGTGGTTGAGGAGCTAGAACCTGGAGACATCAAAAACAATGATGAAGTATTGATGTGTCCTCCTCCCTCTAATGAAGCCATCCAAAATCCCATTTTTCTTGCACAAAAAGAAGAGGATGAGCTTAGTCACTTTCCTTTCCAGGATTTTACCTTATTCTATGATTTAGAGAGTGAAGGAGAAATGGAATCCTCGAGCAATGTAGATCCTCCTTGTTGTACAGTTGAAGATATAGGGGCAAGTCATGAGGATGAAACAATGATGCATGCTGTTTCATTTGATGAAATCATCCAAGTCCTCAAAGCTCCTGCACAAGAAGAGATAAACACGGTGAGTTACCTTCCTTTCCAAAATTTTGATGATGCTTTGTCTTATGATTTGGAAAGAGAAGAGGTACTAGAGGAGCCCGTGGATGCTTTAGATCCTTCATGTTATGAAAAAGGTAGTGACATTGTTGATAATATTGATGAGTTCATACATGTTGGAAGGCGTAAGTGGGTTGTGATTGGTTCTAATGAGGATCCCATTTACAACATTGAAGGTCATTTCCAAAAGTTGCCTTTGCAACTATCATATGAGTTTACTAATTTTGACAATTGGCAACAAGGAGATGATATAATTACAGATACTTTCCAAACACCCAGGGATGACCTAATCCTATATTCTCCTGATGATTTTCGGTCATACCTTGAGGATTTTGATGAGTACTCCTCTGAGCATTTGGATCTTTTCTATGAAGAAAATTATCAACCATCGTTATGCTCAAATCTTGATAAGAGTGAGGAAGTTGCTTTCCTGAAGCAGAATACTTGTGATAAGATTTTCCACCTCCCTTTGATTACTCTACCTCGCTATGTCATTGAGGGTATGGTTTGGAAACATGTCCCTTATCCCAAGTCTTCTGTAGGACAAAGCCTCCTGTTGGATTTTAGGGGAAGGTTGGGTACCTTAAGAAAGAGCTTATTATCACAGTCTTCCAGCTCCCCCTTAAGAAATTGTCAGTTATCCTTTAAGTTCTTGCCAGTCCCTTCCCAAGCCTCAGATTGTGAAGACATCCGAGGTGGCCAACCTTTAGACTCTTTGAGTCAGTCTATTGAACCTTTGACTTTTCACGATCTCTTTCTGAGATGGATTGAGCACTTTCTTGAGAGTATGACTTGGCACCTTTTGGTCCCTCCCTCCCGCCTCCATGAGCTAGACTTTACAATTTCCGATGGTACAATACATTTTCTAACTCATGTCATTTTTGTGCTTGACTTATCATTGTTTTGGTTTATGATGAAGCACAGAGGCAAGTATCATGAGACATTGCTAGGATGGTTTCACTGGCTATTTGACTACACCTAGCATTCAACCAACAGGTAAGTAGAAGTAAGTAGGTAGGCATTTTGCATTCATTGTATATACCATCTGCATTTCATGCTAGAGTAGTTGTATTTCCATTTGTATATATGCTTGCTTACTTTCATTTTATTGTACCATATATGAGCCTGGGGTGATATCACCACCCCAAATGATTATTAATAAATTTTGTTGAGATCTAGCAGGTTACAAGTCATGCCAGAGATGCTGAGGTTCTCATGCGCTCTACGGTGAGCACATGTCCCTGAGTTGGAGCTAGATGTTATCCCCTAGCCCAGGGATAACTAAGGAGATTATGTCTCGAGGCCCACGGGTCCTAGACATGGAGTACCGAGAGCCATATTGACTTGAGCTTGGCCCTGGAGGGCCCATCCTTTTCTTCAGTGCCTCCATCTTGTCAGCAACAACAACATCCATCCCATCGGCCTGGTCCTTCGACAACAGTGGGTCTTGCTACATGAGGTAATGAGTCCGGGTATCATGGTATGTGTCACCCTGATTCTCAAGACATTTGAATATGTGCATTTAATTTTCTTTTACTTCATGACATGTGCTTGGAATTTATGCCTTTTGACTTGTCCACACCTAGGGTGGGATGACAGGATGCCCTAGCAAGTTGGTTCCCTTAGGAGTGAGTTGCCACTGGGTGGGTTCATGAAAGGTCATCGACCATTCCCACCATACTTATCACTTTTCATCTTCTTCCCTCTCATCCATCCCCTACATTGGTTCGGGCATTGGGTTTGCCAAGCTAACAAGGGGTTGTACCTTGCTTTGTGGGAAGAAGGGGCTAAAGGCCCAGAGGGTAAAAGTAGCTGGCAAAAGATAAAATCCAAAAGAACAAAACCTTCAGATGCTTCGCCCAGGGATCCCCGAGAAAGAAGTAAAAGGCTTCTCAGTAAGAAATGGAGGGACCCATGAAATAATAAACTCAAGATCTAGTTGGAGGATAGGGGGTCTCATCACGAGCCAACCTATTAGGTCCATGGGCATGTAGCGGTATGACACTACCATTCAGCTGGTCACCACGCTAGGGTAGTGGCTCTTGGTGGCATAGCCAAGAGAAAGGGGGTCTCATCACGAGCCAACCTTCTCATCTCCGTGAAATGTTTGTGGGTAACACTGTCACCACTGGTCACCACGCCAGGGCAGTGTCCCCCAGCTATTCTCTTGAAAGAAAAAACAATAAGATAAAAAAGGTAAAAAGGGCATTGAATGGGCTTGGAAACACTTGCATCCAGGACAAGGTGCAACTCACCCTCTTCAGAGGCACCCACATGTAAGCCATACATTTCCCTATCATCACTGCACCCATTGCCCAAACATCCCCATACCATCTCATGCACTTACATTGTTAAGTACCTAAACCAGATCTGCAAATATACTTCAGAAATAACCAAGACCCCCCACTACCTCTCTAGCTACCTTACATACATGACCTAGATTGGTCTTCACCTGGAAACATCCCACATCTAAGGAGAATTAGCCCAATAGGACGTCTTGAAACCTTCTCCAAACCTGGCTTGTAGAATAGCATAACGTCTTTGAGCACTTTTCTGGAAAGGGGGGTTTTATGCACATGTTTAGATAACTTGATTATTAGATGTGATTGACATTGCTATGAGCCCATGGAGGGTGTACTTGTTGTTTCTGCAGGACCATGCCCGATGGACAGGTACACATGGGGAGATGATTAGCTCGGACCTCCATAGGGCTAAAAGCCCACCAGATGGATGCTGAGACCCCAGCAAGGGGAAGACATATACCAGAGGCTTGCACCAGAGAGAGAGGAGGACGTTCCACCAGAGACAGCCTGGCAGGCTTGGACCTAGGGGGGTCTTTCCCTTCCACCATGATGTTGGCCCTTGACGTCATCATTCAGAGCCTTGATGTCACCTAGTTGAGGTGTCCAGCTTGAGGACGGTTTGGGTTGGCACGTGTGGCAGCTCTTGAGGGGTTTTGAGCCCCAATGTTTCACTTGGAGGGCTAGCGTTCTAGCAAAGAGGCTAATGTCACCCTAGGAGGGGCATGACGTCACCCTAAAAAGATAAAATTAGGGTTTTATTGGATAATTTTATGTAAAAAACTGCATATTTGATGTAACTGACCATGTCAGCCTTTTTGACCTAATTTTGTAATTAAAGGTCATTAGAATTGTATAAATAAGGGATTTATCCCTTGTATTATTTCATGATCTTTCACTCACACTTGGTGAGGTCTGAAATTCGGCCCTCTTCTAGGGATTTTGGCTGAAATTAAGTGGTGCGCAACTCTTGAAGGAGGCTATTTTTGGTGTTTTTGGCATTTTTCTTGGTGGAGAGTCTTCAACTAGGCTAATTGCTAGATTATTCTTGGTGAATGTAAGTGAATTTCTGCAATTCTTCTTTACTTTTGAATGGTTATAGAACATTTACTTTGCATTTTTTCCAAGATTATGAAATTGCTAGCTTAAAAGTTAAAACCCTAGGAGGTCAAGCACATGTTATTGTCCTTGTCTTAATAGCTTTTCACCTACTAGATTGTGCTAGAAACCCTACCTTTTGAAGCATTGTGCTAGAGCCCTGCCATTGCAACACTCTAATATCATTTGCTTCATCAAGCCATTGTTTACTTCAAGCTTGAGCTAAAGAAGAAGGAAAACCGCTAGGGCCTAGGGTTACTTACTTCCTAGTAGCCGTTTTCCCTCTAAGGCTTGTTGATTGAGGCCTTGGGTTACCAACATCTCAATCATCATCTTTCTTTGTCCTTAGCTCATACATTATCATTTGTTTCCTTCAAGTTAAAGTGACTCCATCAACCCTAAAGACACTGATCTAGACCTTGCATTTGATTGATTGATGAGATCAACCCTTAAATCTTTTACCTCAAGCTATCTACTAACCTTTTCTAACCCTAGATTAGACTAATTCACTAACCTTCTTGCTGCTGTTACAAAAGTAAGCTACAGCCAATTATTACAGCAGTAAAAGCACTTAAAAGCAATTACAAAAGTTGATTTTTACATTGCCTAATTAGTTTCTGACAAGTGCTAGGATATTGCTATTGTTGGATTATCATTTTTGGTCATTGTGAAGCTTATTTAAGGCATTGATTGTGAAGCTATCATCTTGTATACGTTGCTGTTATAAAATTTCTGTTTGCTTCATCTTGCATCAAATTATTGCTTTTATCAACAAGTCCAAGGTTTTATGAAGCACTACCATCAAATTGTACTTGCAAAAGATATTGTTTTCTTGTTGCTTTGTTCTGGGCAGGTACACTCAAGCATATCATTGCTTCATTTGCTAAAACCTTGGGACTTTCTGATCAGTGTGACTTGTGAAAGGGGACATCTTCTCTTGATACTTCAACCTTTGCCTTCTCAAACCCCCAGGTCACTGAGGACGTCTCCCCTGGGCTATCATCCCTAAATAGAAATAGGCGTCTTATTAACGTGACAGTGATAAGACAACCTCATGTTACCCCAATTTGCCCTCCTTTAGCCTTTTCCTTTGGGACAAGTACAAATTGTGCGATAACAAGTTTAATCCAACCTTTTCCTTGCTGTCCTATACTTCAAAAATTTAGCAATGAGAGATCACTAGTGAAGACAACCTCCAAGACTGGGTTTTGTATTTATCAAGGAGAATTTACTCACTCATGCAACCAAATGTAGAGAGAGATACATTCATGTAAGATATCCAATGGCAAGTACAAAGAAAGAGGAATTGTATTACTCGACTTAGCATCCCATGATCACCATGAAGACAACTTCTTTAGCACAAGAGAAGCCTAGATCTAATGGAGAAACCTGCTTTTATAATGTTCTTGGCTCAAACCTCCAACAATAAAATGACAATATTTGAGCAAAAAGCTTAGATCTAATCTAGAAATGCATAAAAAATAATATCTCTTGTTTGAATTTAAGGGCAAAACAGTAGACTAGCTTGAACAAAAATATTTTTATAAATTTCCAATCATCTGCTACTATAATTCTGGATCAGCAACACATTATTTTTTTTTTCTGATGCCCAAATATTTACCCCATGCTACCTCATACACTTGAATGACTTGGATTAGATTCCACCTGGGAAACACCCCAAACTTAAGAGAGGTTAGCTCAATAGGACATCCCGAGACCCTCTCCAAACCTAACTTGTCAGATTGCATAACGTCTTTGAGCATTTGTTTGGGGTCTGTTGACAACCTATTCAACTAGGGGGTCAACTCCCTGTACCATGAAGATATGCATCATCAGATGCAAACAAGTCGAAGACTTTTTGGTTCTATAGGGCATTTTTTTTGCTCCAACACACAATTTTGTAAGCGAGATTACCGCACCCCTGCGTGGGTTAATATTGTAATAGGTCTACATGGATCATGGTTAGGTCAGTTGCCTTAGGATTTCTTCATTAGGAGAGTTCCTTTCACTGAGTGTTTTTTATTCTTAGGAGGTTAATGTGGCCCAACCAGCCGGGTTAATCTTCCTTGAGTTTTTCACTCCCACTAGCAATAAATCCTCCAAAGTGGTGAAAGGCGTTCTAATGAAGTCATTCTTAGGTAGCTAGTGTTTAGGAACGATGTAAATGACCATGCAAGACAACACGCAAAATTTCGTGATTTTTAGTCGAGTCTAGCTAGTTTTTTTTTAATTAATTAATTTTTCCTAAAGTTGGGAATTAAATTAATTAATTTTGGATAATTAATGTAAAACTTAGGTCCCTGGGCTTTTGATAGGGGTATTTGTACTCAAAAGAAAGGTAATGAGACCCTCTACACCCTTGGACCAGGTTTCAACTCAGTCAGACAAGTTTTGTTAGGATTTTGTCCACTTAGGAGTTTTAGTCGGAAAACAACAATTTTAATTGCTAAACCCAGGACATGGGAAAATGTCAATTTTGTAAAAATTAATCAAAAAAGGTAAAGTTAGTGAGAGAGACCCCACCTAACCCATCCTAACCATTACCTACCCTTTTTACCCACTCATTTAATTAATTTCCCACTTAAAGCTTATGTCCCCCATATGAGGAATATGTCCCCCTTTCCATTTAAGTTTGGAAACTCACCTTTAATTAAAGTGTGGGTCCCTCCTTTCTTACTTGCGTCCCTCTTCCCTCCACATCATCCAAGAGTGTGGACTCCACACTCCTACCTCACGCCCTCTCAAAAGCTCACGCATTCCCTTTCTAACTCACGCTTTGTCTTGGATAATTGGAAACATCTCTTGTGAAAGCAAGAAACATCTCCCTTAAGGCATGCATGGGCCTCCTCTTACCCAATTCGCCTAGCTTTCCTTGCTTTCTCCCTTTCCACTCATCTCACATTCCATTTCTCCTCACCCTAAAATCTCACGCTCTCATTGGTGCGTTTTCCCTTTGAGTTGTCTTTCCCTTTGGATCTTTGACAAGTGTTGAAGATCCAAGAGGGGTCTATTGGTCTCCCAAGGCTATAAAAGAAACCTCTCACTCCTTCATTCCTGACCTTGCTTCAGAGTATTGTTATGCTACCGAATTCTCCATCTCTTTCTCTCTCTCACTATTGTCATCTTGCTTCACTGGTTTTGGTTCTTGAAGAGCTTGGAGCAACATTGTTGCTACAACCTCTTCCCATTTAATAATACGGAAATCGCTTTGGAGGAATTGGGAGTGTTGAATTTTGTCTACATGCTTCATCTATATACACGAGGTGATATTGTTCTTTGCTTTCAGTATTTTGTGATCATTAAGTAGCATAGCTAAAGTATAACTTTGTTTGCTTGGCTAGGTGAAGTAAAACTTTGTTTGCTTGCCTATATGCATTATATTCATGTTTAATACTAACTTTGTTGTATTATGCATGCATGCAATCCATTTATCTATTTGATCTCGCAGTCTATTGAAGCTTGCAGGTTGCCTTGAAAAGGAGTTGTTGGGATAGGTTCAAGGACGAATCTACCCTCATCTTCACTTAAACTTCATTAGCAATTTTTTGTTCTTCTTTCTCCTTATTTCACTTTCAGATTTTGGTATATAACTTGCTTAGATAGGTCAATTAAATCATTTAATTTTCTGGTTTTTACATGTGCGAATTTTCTGTTGAAAAACAGGAATTTCATAACTTTGTTTGAGTGTGTTTTGCAGGTTCTCGCCAGGACAAGAGGGCATGCTGCCCAAATTCAAGCACAACACACCTTTCCGGTCCTCCTTTCAAAAGTGGTAACGGTTTCTCTTCTTTCTCTTCTCTCTAAATAAATGTACGCAAGCCCAAAGGAGTGTACCCAAGCGGCTTGCATTCCTTTCCTTTCAATTTTTTTTTTTTTTTTAAGTAAAAAGGGGGAGGATCCTGTTATATTAAAAGTGTAGGCTTACAGAGTCTTTTGGAGTGCCAGCTGTCCCACCTAAAAAGGAAACCGGGACAACTGGCTGTCCCATGCCACTTGTTTTCACACAAACAGAACCATGCCGCCATCTGTCCTGCCCGAAGGAAACCATGACGTATGGCCACCATTAGTTTCAGACTGTTCCATAGCTTACTACTGACAACATAATGATAGTCTAACTAAGCTAGAGCTCTAGTTCGAAACAAAAGAAAATTTCTAACTATGAACATTCACAGAACCAGTTACCCGGTGTCCTCATTGACTTCGTCATTCTTTCCCCATTTGGCTGGAAGTGCGAAGGGCTGTGCGCACGTAGGGCATTGTCGGCTTGGAGATGTGTTGGAGTATGTAGCATACATCATATCGAGGCGTTGGCTGACTTGGAGGGCCCTGTAGATTTGGTCGTCCACCATGCTGCGCGTTTCAAAGATCAGTTCCAGGTGCTCCGGGTGGAGGAGTGGAGGAGAGGGGAATTGGCTTCTGTACGCCGCTACCCTCCGTTTCTTTATTTGCTCTGCCGCCTTGCTGCTCGTCCTGCTAAGCCGCTTCCTTTGAAAATTCATCGCTTGTTGAATTTGCCTTTTCTTCCGTGTTGCCCGAGAATTCTTCCTCGACGTAACAAGTTGTGTGTTCCCATGTTGGGTCACCTTCCTTGTGACTGTGCGTCGTTCTTGGATCCTGAGGCTTGGCTTCGTCCACAAAACAGGTGGGGGGATCCCAATTATCCAGAACAGTGAAGAGGAGATGTGCTGGAGGAACCTGGATGGGTTCATCCGGAACAATCTCCTCCACATAAGTTGTGGGAGGCGTCCAAAGTTTCCTGGTTCTTCGAGTGCGCGCCATAGCCAACGCTCTTTCAAACTTCTTCTGCCTCTTTCTGCGGGAGTCAAATACATACCACGCAGCGCCTCTGTGAGGCCGTCCTCTTGCTCTCGGCATGTAGAGGAGCAGAGCTATAACCAAAATGCCAAATGGGTAAGTGTCTCTGCACCAGCACTCAGAAGGTACAGCCTTCGGCCGCTCAACTCCCAAATGCATTGCATAACCATCAGAGCGGCTGATAAGGATGAAGGTGACTATGACAGCCTTGGCCATTAAGGCTATGCTCTTAGTGCGCTGGTCCTCCGTCCTCTTCACTTGCGTGAGAGGCCTCGTCCTCTGGTTTTGGCTGCTCGGGCTCGCTCCCATCTTAATGATGAGGAGATGGGAGCCGGTGGCCAGTATTTATGGCCCTGCCCCATCTTGTCCCCGCGTGTCCTCCCTGTTTTACCTGGCACCCCATCCGGGGCTTTCCTTTCAGTCTTTACTTTGCAAGTTTAGTTAGATTTGTTTTTTGTCTTTCCTTGCCTAGTTTAGCTAGATTAGTAGTGATCTCTACATGCATGCTTAACTTAAAATTATCTAAAGTAGATCTCATAACATATGCTAGCTTAGAGCCCGCGGAGGCTTAGATTAAATCTCTTTTTCAGTTGCATGCAAGTTACATATCGTTAATCTTTATCTTACACACATGCATGCACATGCCGGTTACAAAATCTCTTAAGTAATCGTCTTTCATTTTCTGCAAGTTATTTCCATTGCTTTATTTTCACATGCAACAATCTAATTAAACAATTTAACTTGCAATCTATTGGTTTAAAGGCTTCAGCCTTCACTTTCACAGTTTTTAGTTTCACAAGCGTTTTCAGTTCTTGACATTTACATGCAATAATTCAAACTTAAGAACTTAATTTGCAACTTCATTGTTTAAAGGCATCAACCTTCTTATCTTTTAGTTTCAACACTTTGGCATTTTTGAGCAAGCTACAAGCTCTCATACACACTGCAATCTTAGTTCATAGGTTTAATAATCAATTTATTAGACTTAATAGGACACCATAACCAACCATCTTCGCCATTTAAAACAGTGTCGGAGGAAGGCAATGGAAGGTGCTAGGCTGGGGACGGTCTCACGACGCGCGGCATACTTTCCGGGAGTACTCTGATCTTAGGGTTGACCTGTGAAACTAGGGTGGGCCTCGTTGCCTAACTTCTTGAGCATCCAACAGTCACTTGGTAACTGGGGGAGGAAAGTTTTTGGGTTGACACCTAGCTAGGATTAAAATAAATCACATTTAACCACATAGTTTAATCTTTGATCTAAAACATCAACACTTTAATTTTATACTTGCAAGCACACGAAACTCATTATCTTTTTATATCATGCAAGTTATCTTTTATGTGTTGTAGAATAATCGCCTAAGTGGTTATATCTTTGTCATCTGGAGTACTTTACATTTTCAAGCATTTCATCTATCTTGTATTCCTGTATTTGTGGTGTGATCCTTCAAGAAGTGYGCATCCAACTGGAGGCATTCTCTTGATTGGGTCTTGAGTGCTTTGCGTACCTTTGCCATTGATAAGTAGTCCAATACAATTCTATCTATTGTGAGCATGCTTGGCTTGATGTGAATGAGTATGTTGTCTTGAATATCTTCTTCTCCTGCACATTTCAAGCAAGTTATTAGTATAGTGTATATCTTGTGTATCTTAGACATTCTTTCTGTATATCTTGTATCTAGCCTAATTTAGCTTTGTGTATCTCATATATTCTTTTGTATCTAGTTTATCTATTTTGTTGTAACATTTGTAACTTGTAATTATCTTGTAACGAACATCCCCTTAACTTAGTTGACCCCTTGCCCAATCTTAGGCACTAGTCTTAGTTGTCCTAAGAAACAGCCTGACTGTCATACATAATTGTTGCATCTTGTATTGTTGCTTAACATCATAGGCTAGATTCCCCCTGACCTTTTAACTTATTAAAACCAACTCCTAGAACATAAACTCTTAATCTTATCTAGTAACTAGGGTCTACCCCCTTTGGCTTCCCTAGGAGTTAGCCTAGAAGGAAGAGGTTCAAGTCAAAGTGACAGCGTGGACTTTGAACCTAGGCATTGTGCCTTCGAGGACACACTAAGTGAGCAGGACTTAGCTCACGTTTGTAAGTGTGTATAAGAACGACAACAGGGTCAAGGGGGGTTTGATGCACATGTTTGGGTGATTTAATAATAGGATGTGATTTACATGCTATGATCCTTGTGACTTATGAACCCCTAGAGGGCGTACTTGTTGTTGCTGCAATACCTTGCCCGGTGGACAGGTGCACATGAGGGAATGATTATATCGGACCTTCATAGGGCTCAAATCCCACCGATGGATGCTGAGACCCCAGGCAAGGGACATGACAGGGATTGAAAACTTGCACCGGGAGAAAGAAGGACGTTGCCTTTGGAGGCACCTTGGCAGACCTAGACCCAGGGGATCTTGCTCCTCCCACATGGACGTTAGCCTTTGAGGGCCCTAGACGTCATCATGGATACCCTAGACGTCATCCAAAACTGGTGTTTTCATCTTGGACGACATTTATGAGGCATTGACACATGTGGGTATGGTTTCAGGCTTTTGGAGGCCCAACGTTTCACCTTCCCTGCCCAGTGTTCCATACTTGGGGCTCAACATCACCCTAGAGGGGCATGATGTCACCCCTGGAGTGATTCTTAGATGCAAATTAATTTTATTTTGTCCAGATTA
Source organism: Picea sitchensis (assembly GCA_010110895.2). Lineage (NCBI taxonomy): Eukaryota > Viridiplantae > Streptophyta > Pinopsida > Pinales > Pinaceae > Picea > Picea sitchensis. The sequence continues at coordinate 274,887 of SNQJ01S0000747.1, read as the reverse complement.
ATTTTGTGTAAAAAACTGGCCAGGTCGGCCTAGTAATTATGAACTGAAATTAATTTTAGGTTAAATTTTGTATAAATAAGCAGAAACTGACATTCATTTTCATGACAACTTGTCCTTAGAGACAAGGAGGTCTGAAATTTGCACCCTATTAGGTTTATTGGCTGAAATAGTGGGGCGCCACTCTTGTTTAAGGCTTGTCTTTGCAACTTGGATCAATTTTTGGAGTTTTATGGTGATCTTGCATGGTATACTCATGATTATTCTTGATGCAAGTAAGTAAAATCTGCATTTTTTCATCTATTGAATGGTTTTATTTTGCTCATACAAGATTATGAAATTGCATGGCGTATTTAATGCTTGAAGTAAGAAACTTAAGTTGCTACTTTCCTACTTTTTATTTTTCAAGCTTTCACTAAATTGATCTAGTAACCAGTGAAACCCTAGAGCCCTAAAATGCTAGCACTTTAGAGGTTTGCATTTGGTTATTGTTGCATGAGTAATTACTCCATAAAAAGGCTAAGGAGAGCAAGGTGCTATGGCCTAGAAGTGCTTACACCCTAGCACTTTGTTTCTTGAGGTCAAAATCTAGGAGGACTTAAGTTGCTACTCCTAGACTTTTTCCCTCTTAGACTTTTGTGTATTATCATTAATTAGCAGCCTTAGAAGAAGCCGCCATCTTTGACTCCATTACCCTAGAAAGGCACTAGTCATCCTCCTTTGACCTTTGACAAGGATCATCAACTTTCAAGCTCAATTCCCTACTTGATACTCTACTAACCCTAACTAATTTGCTAACCTAACCTWKAAATATTAACAGCCAAGTTGYTGCTGTCATAATCACTGCTACARCWAWMATTTTGCAGCTTATATCAGCCTACTRACCATCTWAGTCATCCCAGAATTTGTATAAGGCAAGGTAYTATCAATAAGTGTTARAGTGTGTRTTTAATTGYCTTTCTAAAGTGMAAATTMTGAAGCTGTTACYGCTGTCATAGCTGCTGTTACAGCCACTGTTGCAGCCCCTAACAGCCCTAAAATCATCCATAAAACCACTGAGCATTTGTACTAAGCAAACTATAATCATTGGATATTGAAGTAGTGTCTTATTGCTTTATTATAGTACTTTTCTGAAGTTGTTTCCATTTGCTGTCATCATCATTAATAAATGTTGCTATAAATGTTTGGACAGCCTATTTAAGTCACTTACTGACTTGCTTTAAATCTTGAAATTGCAAGTGACAAAGTATTATCAAGTTTGCAAGATCTTTTGTATCTTTTCCTTGTCATCATAACTTGCAATTTTCAAGATACATTGCCGCTGCTATAATCTCATGTTTATTGTATATAACTTGTTCTAACAACATATACAATTTGTCTAAGAAGTCATTGATTATAATCATTAATATCATTGTTGCTACTTGTTATGGCACAAATTGTAGGTTGGGCAAAGCCCGACCCAACCACAGAACAAGAGCTACAACTATGGGAATCCTACACCCAATGTCACCTCGATGTAGGTCCCGCACTTCAAGGGTGACTAGGTCACTCTAGGGAGACGATCCCAGTGACCCTAGGGGAATTGAGACGGAGATGAAAGGAAGTGGAAATGGAGCCCCTATAGGTCAAGTCTAAATGGAATGAAGGGTGGAGAGAGATGCCTTGTGAATCAAGTAATGGCTGCCCAACAAGTATAGTGTTTTTTCAGACGATTGTATCTGCCCGAGACACAAAAAAACACACCTTGCAACAGTATATGTTAGTTGGATCAGCAAGTTAAGCTTGCTGTCCCTAATTTGCAGCAATATATGACAATATATATCAGCAAAAAAAAGATACTATAAGCTGCTCAATATGTGCTCAAGATCAAGTAGAAAATGCAAGAGAAAGACTAGCAATTTACTAGCTAAACTCAAGATGAAGAATCAGTGCTTTTGCACAAAAGATAAGGCTGTTGTAAAAAGTTGTCTACAGCAAATTATATCAGCCTTATGGCTGTAACATTCAATGTATTACAGCGAGAAAATCAGCCACTAGAATCACCTCAAACTTTGCCAAAAAGTCCGTTGGGACAAGAAGAGTACAAGAGCAAACTTTGAGCCAAAACTAATCGGTTGATAAGAAAGTTATTAAAGCAATTATATTAGGGTTTCTCCAGCCCTAATGGCTGAAGATGCAAATTTATAACAGCAGCAATAAGTAGCCCTTGGATGAGGATGCCCTAATGGCTGTGAGGTGCCCAAGGAACAAGGAAAACAATCCACTTTTGCAAGAAGTAAAAAGACCGAAATTCATGTTTCCCAATGCAATAATTTGTATCTCCAATGCAATAAAAATATGACTAGTGCCTTTACTTTTGGGTTAATGGAGTCTCAAAGAGCTTAAAGAAGCTACCTCCTTGGGGGTGCAAGCCCTTTTACTTCCTGAGGCAAGTATTCTCTAAGCTAGGGTTTAAGCTAAGAGGGTGTATGCCCTTATACTTCTCTTAGCAAACCCTTGTCAATGAGATGAAGCAATGAATGAAACAAAAATGGTGAAGACTATGGTGGGGGTGTATGCCCTTATACTTCCCACCTATCTCCTAGCACAACAATACTTGACTTGAATAAAATGATAGCAAGAAAGTAAAAACCATACCAAAATCAAGAGAGATGCTAAGATAATCCACCACAAAAGCTAGAAAACAACCTTCCAAGGCTAGTGCATCACTTCTTCCTTTAACCATTCAAAATTTCAGCCATACACAAGTGCATAAGAGCTAAAATGGCCAAGGAGGCCGAAAATTTCAGACCAATATCTCTTGTGAGAGGAAAGTTATGATTTAAAATGAGATCTTATGATCTCTATTTATGCAAAATTTAGCCAACATGACTTGTCCACAAAATAAGGAGTAAAACACAAGATTAGGGGTCAACAACCCTAATCTTGCCCCCTTAACACAATAATATTAAACAATTGTCTTAAAATTTCATTTTTTGCACAAATTAAACCCTAATTAAGGATGACGTCATCCCTTTAGGGGATGTTTTGCCACTTTGAAGAGGTCATTGGAGCTGAAGAAGGATGAAGGGCCTCCCAAGGCCATGTGTCAAGCATCTTAGAGGATCCTTTCTTGGTGAAAACCCTCTTCTCATCAGAACATCCAAGTGGCACCTCACCACCAAGCCCAAACCCCCACTATGATGACGTCATGCAAGTCATCATCAAGGCCGTCCAAGTCATCTCTCTCTCATCTGGCATGCAGGCCCCTGGCATCCAGCCTGTGGGCTTGTAGCCCCATGGAAGCCCAAGCTAGGCTTATTCTCCCAAAACTGTCCGCCAGCTAGGTCCTACAAAAACAAATGGACACGCCCTCCAAGGATCTCAAGTCATAACATCATGATAAGTGGATCCAATCAATAAACAAGCCATCTAAGCATGTGCATCAAAGATTACCATATCAAACAATTAACAACTCAAAGACATTATGCGACTTGTCAAGCTTAAGTATGGAAGGGTTGACGAGGTGTCATATTGGGTAGATCTTGCCCTAGGTCAAGGAGAGCCTTTAAGAGGTCCCTCTCTAAGCCATGTAAGGTGTATGAGGTCGATGGGGTCAAGACTCAATGGGCATAGGGCTCATGACATACTAGGGGTTGCAGTGTCTCATTCATGGGTGCCTTTGTAGAGCGTGTGTGGTACCTTCGTCCATAATGCACTTTTTCCAAGCCCATTATTTGCCTTTAATCTTTCTTTCTTTATATTTTCTTTAGCACAAGGAGAGGTTGAAGGTCATTCCCCTGGCGTGGTGACCAGATGGTGGCAATGTCACCCACAAGTACCTAATGGAAATGAGAAGGCTGGCTCGTGATGAGACCCCCTTTCTCTCAAGCCATGCAACTGAGAGCCACTACCCTGGTTTGGTGACCAGATAATGACAATGTCATACCACTAGATATCCATGGACGTGATAGGTCGGCTCGTGATGAGACCTCCTATCCTTCAATCTACCTTTCAGGCATTTCTTTGTTATATTATGGGTCCCCTTTTATTCAAAGATAAGCGTTTTATTGCTTTCTTGGGTGATCCCTGGGCGAGGCATCTGGAAGGTTTACATATGGGTTTTATCTTTTACCCAACACCAACCCCTCGGGGCCTTTAGCTCCTTCTTCCCATAGAATGAGGGACAACCCCTTCTTGGGTCAATACACCCTAAAATCCCAAGAGATAAGGAAATGGAGGGGAGTAATGATGGAAAATGGTAAGTATGGTCGGGAGCGGTACGATGACTCATCAAGGGATCTCTCAGCAACAAACCCATTCCCAAAGAAGACCACTTACTAGGGCACGATGTCGACCACCAAGGTGAAGTAGGGCAAAAGGCATAATGTCCAAGTACATATCATGAAATCTAGAGCAAATCTAAGATACAACATAATCAAATGGCTTAGATATTGAAATGATGCTCACCATAATACTGACTTGTACCTCATGGAGCAAGGCCCACTGCCTTCCGGAAGCCAACTGGTGTGGTGGATACCATCTGTAAACCTGTGACCATCTGTGATAGTGAGTGGGTTTTCTATCTGTGCAAAGCGTACTGCTGGTCATGTAATCTCTTGACACTCCATATCTACAACCTGAGGGCCTCGAGACATCATCTCCTTAGTTATCCACAAAATGGGGATAACACTACTAACGTTTGATGTTTCATTGGTAAAGGGCAGGTACAAACCCATTTTCACTTTCCTTTGTCCCTTTAAACTTTATCCAAGTGTCTTCTTCTGTTGAGTGACCTAGAGAGAGGGGTGGGTTTTCACCGTGTCTTTCTGCCCTTCATCAACCAACTAGGTCCTGGGACGTCTCCCTTGGAGTGAGGTTTTCCTCCTCCTAAAGAGAAAGAGGTACCCTATTGGGGTGATAGTGATAGGACTACCTCCGTGTTACGTCAATCTAAGCTTACTTGCCTTTAGGCTTTGGGCAAGTATAGATTGCGCGATAACAGGTTCTTTAACCGTGTTTTTATTTGTTTGACCAAATAGGGCTAGGTTCTTGTCACCACCCTTCTTGCTAGCCTTTGACTCCATCCAAGTCTCCTCTTGGATACAATCATCCCACAACCTTTCAAAATTAGTAAGGTTCTCACGAGCACAAATACTTTGACAAATGGTTCCCATGAAGCTGGGAATCCATTCAGTGCCATGTTCACTAGCTTTGCATCTACAACTTTCTTCCCAATTGCTACAAGTTGATCACGACCCTTTGTGACCTTCGTAAGGTTACTAGTGACTGAGTTTGATCTAGTCATCTTTATGGATCTGAGTTTGTTCCGCAATATCGTCTTCCTACTTATGTTCTCACTTCGGTAGAAGCCTACCAGGGCATAAAACATTTCCTTTTTTGTATTCTTCTCGGATATATGAGGGATCAAATGATCTTTTATGACATCCATGATCATCCACTTAGCCTTCACTTCCTTCTCTTGAGTTGCAAATTGTTACAGATCTGTAGGCGAAGGCACAACATCGTTGATAATGTCCCAGAGATCATTCTCTTCCAATAAGAGTGTAACCCTTACTTTCCACTATAAAAAATTTGATGCACCATCCAATCCATCCTCAAATTTGACTCTAGTTGATGGCATCTCTGATATCCACTGCACAAACTCCTAGATCTGAAAATTAGTCCGTAAAAGAAAGGAAATTGAAATGCTCTAACTGTTCCTTCTTTTTTGACAATTGATCTACCACCATAAATCATTGATTTCCATGATAAAAAAATTGAGGCACCATCCAATCTGTCCTCAAATTTGACTCTAGTTGATGCCATCTCTGAGAGCTACTGCACAAACTCCTAAATCTGAAAATCAGTTCGTAAAAGAAAGGAAATTGAAACCCTCTAACTCTTGTTCCTTCTATTCCAACAATTGATCTACCACTGGAAATCCTTGAGAATCCCAATCAAAGAACTAGCTCTGATACCATGTAAAATTTCCAATCCTAGCTGACTTGTGTCCTTATGATCTCAATTAAACAAATTGTTTGCTGAATTTAATTAACATTGAAATTAAATTTCAGACTATAGCATCAATCACACAATAGTTGGAAAAGTAAATAGTGGAAGAATAAAACAATTTTACATACACAGGTAATTTCTCCTTCAAATTAGCTTTTCGTTTCTTTGACAAAGCTTACAAGGTAACCTCCATAGTCTACTAAAACCCAACAACTACAAGGTTATCAAAATCACCTTGAACAAGGTGTACAACCTACTTGAGAGAGGTATGGCCTTCTGGAAAAACAAAAAGCAACATCAACTTGTTGTACGACCTGTTATCCCCTAGTCTAGGGATAACTAAGGAGATCACGTCTTGAGGCCCATAGGGCCTAGACATGGAGTATCGAGAGCCATACGACTTGAGCATGGCCCCGGGGGGCCCCTCTTTTCTTCAGTGTAGTCCATATATCACCAACAACAATGTCCATCACACCAGCCTGGTCCTGAAGTAGCGGTGAGTCTTGCTCCATGAGGTAATGAGTTCGAGTATCATGGTATGTATCACTCTGATTTTTGAAGCACTTGAACATGTTGTATTGAATCCTTCTTCATTTCATGAAGTTTGCTTGGAAATTATCCTCTTTGACTCTTTCATACCTAGAAGGGTGACATGGTGCCCTAGTAAGTTGATTTTCCTTTAGGATGGGTTGTTATTGGGTGGATCTGTGAAAAGTTATCGTCCGTTCCCTCCATACTTACCACTTTCCATCTTTATTCCTTCCATCTCCCCTATCCTTGTTTGGGCATTGGGATTGGCTACACTAGGAAGGGTTGTACCTTACCTTGTCACCTCTGGTCATCAAGCCCCTCAACTATTCCCTTGAAGCACAAGAGCAAAAGATCAAAAGAAATAAAGCTAAGAGTAAAAGGCAATGAATGGGCTAGGAAACAATTGCATTTATGACAAGGTGTAGCTTGCCCTCTACAAAGGCACCCATAGGTAAGACTTTACATTTCCCTATTGTTACATGCACCCCATGCCCAAATATTTACCCCATGCCACCTCATACACTTACATGGCTTGGACTAGATCCCACTTGGGAAACACCCCAAACTTAAGAGAGGTTAGCCTAATAGGACACCCTGAGACCTTCTCCAAACCCAACTTGTCAAATTGCATAGCGTCTTTGAGCATTTGTTTGGGTTAAGGGGGGTTTGATGCACATGTTTGGGTAATTTAATTATTGGATGTGATTTACATGCTATGATCCTTGTGACTTATGAACCCCTGGAGGGCGTACTTGTTGTTGTTGCAGGACCTTGCCTGGTGGACAGGTACACATGAGGGAATGATTAGCTCGGACCTTCATGGGGGCTTAAAGCCCTCAGATGGATGCTGAAACCCCAACTAGGGGTAAGAAGAGATTGAAGACTTGCACTGGGAGAAAGAAGGACGTTGCCTTTGGAGGCACCTTGACAGACCTAGGCCTAGGGGACCTTGCTCTTCCCACATGGACGTTAGCCCTTGAGGGCCTTGGACGTCATCATGGATACCCTAGACGTCATCCAGAGCTGGTATTGTCATCTTGGACGACATTTATGAGGCATTGGCACATATGGGCAGGGTTTCAGGCCTTTGGAGGCCCAACGTTTCACTTTCCTTGCCCGGTGTTCCATACTTGGGGCTCAACGTCACCCTAGAGGGGCATGGCGTCACCCCTGGAGTGATTCTTAGATGCAAATTAATTTTATTTTGTCCAGATTTAATGTGTAAAAAACTGGCCAGGTCGACCAAGTAATTATGAACTGGAATTAATTTTAGGTTAAATTTTGTATAAATAAGCAAAAAGTGACATTCATTTTCATCACAACTTGTCATTGGAGACAAGAGGTCTGAAATTTGCGACCTATTAGGGTTATTGGCTGAAATTGTGAGGCGCCACTCTCGTTTAAGGCTGATTTTTGCAACTTGGATCAATTTTGGAAGTTATATGGTGATCTTGCATGGTATTCTCATGATTATTCTAGGTGCAAGTAAGTGAAATCTGCATTTTGTCATCTATTGAATGGTTTATTGTATGGTTTTATTTTCTCATACAAGATTATGAAATTGCATGGTGTATTTAATGCTTGAAGTAAGAAACTTAAATTGCTACTTTCTTACTTTTTATTTGCCAAGCTTTTCATTGAATTGATCTAGTAATTAGTGAAACCCTAGAGCCCTAAATTGCTAGCACTCTAAGGATTTTGACGTAGTTATTGTTGCATAAGTTTTACTCCATAAGAAGCCTAAGGAGAGCAAGGCACTAGGGCCTAGAATTGCCTACACCCTAGCATCTTGTCTCTTGAGGTCAATGCATTGGGGGGAGTTAAGTTACTACTTCTCCTATGCATTTTCCCTCTTTAGACTTTTGTGCATCATCATAAATTGATTTGCAGCCTTAGAAGAAGCCGTCCACCTTGACTCCATTACCCTTGAAGGCACTAGTCCTCTTCTCCTTTTCCTTGACAAGACTACACTCAACTTCACTTGCTATCTCTACCAACTTAACCTAACCTACTAACCTAGTTTTAAGGTACTAACTTGCTGCTGTTGCTAACACTGCTACAGCCACTATATAGCAGCTCATTTAGCTTATAAGTTAACTAAACCAACCCAGAAAATTGCATTAAGCAAAGTACTATCAGTTGCAGTTAAAGTGTGCCTAAATTACTCTTCACAAAGTGCATTTCTGAAGGTTTCATGCAGCTGTCATCACTCTTGTTTTGCTGCTGTTACAGTCACTTTTGACAGCCTCTTAGATTCATTTGCTGATTGATAAGCCACCCAGAATTTGTACTAGGCAAGCCACAATCAATGAATGCTAAAAGTGTCCACTAAATTTCCTTAGCAAGGTACTTTCTGAAGTTGTTTACTGCTGTCATAATTGTTAATTTGCTGCTGTTATGAGTACTTTGACAGCCCTTCTAAAGTCATCACTTGGCTTATATTAATCTAGAAATTGTAAGTGGCAAAAGTACTATCATTGCAAGGTCTTTATATTTTATTACATTGTCCTTATAAGCTACAATTTTTGGATTTATTACTGTTGCTACACATCTATCTTTTATGCATAAACTTGCTTGGTAGCATACTTTTATATTGAAGTCACTGAATGAAAGCATTGATATCATTGGTTAACGATTGCTGTTTCTTTGGTAAAGGGCAAGTATCATTCACTTTATTTCCCCTTAACCCCCTTGAATTAACCATTCCAAGTGACTTCATTCATTTGAGTGACCTAGAGAGAGGGGTGGTATTACCTTGTCTTATTCTCCTTCTTCAACCAACTAGGTCCTGGGACGTCTCCCTTGGAGTAAGGTTTTCCTCCTAAAGAGAAAGAGGTACCCTATTGGGGTGACAGTGATAGGGTTACCTCCGTGTTACGTCAATCTAGGCCTACTTGCCTTTTGGCTTGGGCAAGTATAGATTGTGCGATAACATTTTTGCAAAAACATTTGGGCAAAATTGTTATCACACAATCTATACTTGCCCAAAGCCTAAAGGCATTTAGGCTTAGATTGACATAACACGGAGGTAACCCTATCATTGTCACCCCAATAGGGTACCTCTTTCTCTTTAGGAGGAAGAAAACCTCACTCCAAGGGAGACGTCCCAGGACCTAGCTGGTTGATGAAGGGAAAAAAATGAGGTGGAAACCCACCCCTCTCTCTAGGTCTCTCAGCAGAAGAAGTCATTTTGGTGAAGTTTAAAAGGACAAGGGGAAATGAGAATGGGTTTGTACCTGCCCTTTACCAATGAACCATCAAACGTTAGTATCAACAGTTATAATCAATGACTTCTTAAACAAATTATGTGCTGCTTGAACAAATTACTATACAATGAAAGCGAGATTATAGTAGGAGCAATGTATCTTGAAAGGTGCAAGTTATGATGACAAGGAAGAGTTACAATAGCCTTGCAAACTTGATAATGGTTTGTCACTCACACTTTTCAAGATAAATACAAGTCAATGAATGACTTAATTGGCTGTCCAAACATTTATAACAACAACAAATTAACAGTTATGACAGCAACAAAAACCAGTTCAGAAAAAACACTATAATAAAGCAACAAGACATTACTTCAATACTCGATGATTATGGTTTGCTTAGTACAAGTGCCCAATGGTTTTATGGATGAATTTAGGGCTGTTAAGGGCTGCAACAATGGATGTAACAACAGCTATGACAGCGGTAACACCTTCAGAATTTGCACTCTAAAAGAGCAATTTAAACGTACACTTTAACACTTATTGATAGTACCTTGCCTTATACAAATTCTGGGATGACTTAGATGGTTAGTAGGCTAATACAAGCTGCAAAATGATAGCTCTAGCAGTGATTACGATAGTAGCAAATTCGCTGTTAGTATTTCTAGACTAGGTTAGCAAATTAGTAGAGTACAAAGTGAAAGAGTTTGAGTATGAAGTGAAGGAGTTCGAGTTGAGTCTTGTCAAGAAGTAAGAGAGGAGGACTAGTGCCTTCAAGGGTAATGGAGTCAAGGTGGACGACTTCTTCTAAGGCTGCAAATCAATTGATGATGATGCACAAAAGTCTAAGAGGGTAAATGCATAGGATAAGTATTAACTTAAGACCCCCTATGCATTGACCTCAAGAGACAAGATGCTAGGGTGTAGGCAATTCTAGGCCCTAGTGCCTTGCTCTCCTTAGGCTTCTTATGGAGTAAAACTTATGCAACAATAACTAAGTCAAAATCCTTAGAGTGCTAGCAATTTAGGGCTCTAGGGTTTCACTAGTTACTAGATCAATTCAATGAAAAGCTTGACAAATAAAAAGTAAGAAAGTAGCAATTTAAGTTTTTTACTTCAAGCATTAAGTACACCATGCAATTTCATAATCTTGTATGAGCAAATAAAACCATACAACAAACCATTCAATAGATGACAAAAATGCAGATTTTACTTACTTGCACCAAGAATAATCATGAGAATGCCATGCAAGATCACCACAAAACTTCCAAGATTGATTCAAGTTGCAAAAAATAGCCTTAAAGAAAAATGGCGCCTCAAAATTTCAGCCAATAACTCTCACTAGGGCGCAAATTTTAGACCTCTTGTCTTAGATGACAAGTTGTGATGATGAAAATGAGAGTAGTTTATGCTTATTTATACAAAATTTTGACCTTTAATTAATTTAGGTCAAAAATAAGGCCGACCTAGCCAATTTACAATAAAATTCAATTTTGACATAATAAAAATTAATTTGCATCTAAAGACACCTCCAAGGGTGATGTCATGCCCTTCTAGGGTGACGTCATGCCCTTCTAGGGTGATGTTGAGGCTCATAAGTGAAATGTTGAGCTAGAAAAGTGGGGTGCTTGGCCTCCAGAGGCCCCAGATGATGCCCACACGTGCCACTAGGCTCATAAATGCCTCCAAAATGAAACCCTAGCTCTAGATGACATCTAGGGCTATGATGGTGACGTCCAGGGCCCTCAAGGGCTAACGTCCATGTGGAAGAGCAAGGTCCCCCTGGGTCTAGGTTTGCCAGGGTGCCTCCAAAGGCAACGTCCTTCTTTTTCCCGGTGCAAGTCTTCAATTTCTTCTTACCCTTGGCTGGGGTTGCCATATCCATCTGTGGGCTTTAAGACCCCATGAAGGTCCGAGCTAATCATTTCCTCATGTGTGCCTGTCCACCGAGCAAGGTCCTACAACAACAACAAGTACGCCCTCCAGGGGTTCATAAGTCACAGGAATCATAGCATGTAAATCACATCCAATAATTAAATTACCCAAACATGTGCATCAAACCCCCCTTAACCTAGAAAAATGCTCAAAGACGTTATGCAATTTGACAAGTTAGGTTTGGAGAAGGTCTTAGGGTGTCCTATTGGGCTAACCTCTCTTAAGTTTGGGGTGTTTCCCAGGTGGGATCTAGTCCAAGTCATGTAAGTGTATGAGGTGGCACGGGGTAAGTGTTTGGGCATGGGGTGCATGTAATAACAGGGAAATGTAAAGTCTTACCTGTGGGTGCCTTTGTAGAGGGCGAGCTGCACCTTGTTATAAATGCAATTGTTTCCTAGCCCATTCATTGCCTTTTGTTCTTAGCTTTATTTCTTTTGATCTTTTGCTCTTGTGCTTCAAGGGAATAGTTGAGGGGCACTGTCTCGACTTGATGACCAGAGGTGACAATGTTATCCACAAACATTTCACATAAATGAGAAGGCTGGCTTATGATGAGACCCCCTTTCTCTTGGCTATGCCACCAAGAGCCACTACCCTGGTTTGGTGACCAGATAGGTGGTAGTGTCATACCACTACATGCCCATGATCATAATAGGTCGGCTCATGATGAGACTTCCTATCCATCAACTAGTACCTTGAGTGTTTATGTATCTTATGGGTCCCCTTTTCTTACTGAGAAGCTTTTCACTACTTTCTCGGGGATCCCTGGGCGAAGCATCTCAAAGGTTTCAACATTGGCTTTTAACTCTTGCTAGCTACTTTTACCCTTAGGGCCTTTAGCCCCTTCTTCCCACGAGGTAAGGTACAACCCTTCTTAGTGTAGCCAATCCTAATGCCCAAACAGGGGTAGGGGAGATGAGAGGAATAAAGATGGAAAGTGGTAAGTATGGAGGGAACAGACGATAACTTTTCATAGACCCACCCAGTGGCAACCCATCCTAAAGGGAAATCAACTTACTAGGGCACCATGTCACCCTTCTAGGTATGAACGAGGCAAAGAGCATAATTTCCAAGAAAATGTCATGAAATGAAGAAGGATTCAATACAACATATTCAAGTGCTTAAAAAATCAGAGTGATACATACCATGATACCCGGACTCATTACCTCATGGAGCAAGACTCACTGCTACTTTAGGACCAGGCTGGTGGGATGGATATTGCTACTGGTGATAAATGGACTGCACTAAAGAAAAGAGGGGCCCTCCGGGGCCATGCTCAAGTTGTCCGTCTCTCAATACTCCATGTCTAGGACCTGTGGACCTCGAGACGTGATCTCCTTAGTTATCCCTAGGCTAGGGGATAACAACCCCAACGTCCTCCATGGAGTGTGCAACGTCTTGAGAGAATCATCAAAGTGTCCTCCAAAGGACCATCTAAATGGGTGCATCATTATCAAGCAAGGGCTCATAGAATCAGATAAGACCAACCATTATGGATACAAGAGTCATTAGAATCATAAAAGTAAGTCTCAATTTAATATAAAAGCCATGTTAGCAATTCACATTAGGTATTTTCTTCAAACTTCACACTAGCTCAAGACTTTATGCAATTTGACAAGTTTAGGTATGGGAGGATCATCACAAGACCCTATTAGGTGTGCCGGTACCCAAGTAGATGAGTAGTTCTTGAGAAACCCATCAAAGTGTAAGTATGACATGGGGTTTACTTCATGGTCATGGTGTCATTGACATGCAGGGCCACGTGTGAGGTTCATCTCCATGAGCGCCCTTGTATAGGGAGTGCTTGGTGCATTGAGTTACCCTTTCCTCGACACTGTTTCTTTCCACTCCTATCTTGCCTTTTGATATTCATTTATTGCTTTGCAGGCCCCTTTTTAGGTTTATGCATTTATTTCATTGGGATTCAATTAAGTCCTTTCTTTTTGATATGCATTCAGTGCATTAGGACTTGGGGTGATGGCCTCATACCGAGGGGGCAGAGCTGAAGCGAAGCTATTCTTGGCTTTTGACTTATCATTTATATCCCATTATTCCATTTTTTATAACATGCCTTTTTTTTTAAATTTTTTGCCAGCGGCATCAACCTTGGGCATTCAAGCCCCTTCTTCTTAGAGGAGGATGAAGGTACGGACCTTTTTGGGATACATGTAACAGCCACTTCCAAAATATAGGACAACAAGAGGAATCTAGATGGAAAGTGTTAAGTATGGAAAGGTATGGTACGTTACCCCTATCAAGGCCTCCTAGTAGTACCCTAGTTCCGCAAGAGTGACAATACTCGACTAGGACACATAGGATGGCCACCAAAGCTGAAACAAGGCAAAAAGCATAACTTCCAAGCATCATGATCCATTATCTGACTTCAACCCATGATCCTCACCTAAATGCCCAATGCATTAAATATAACACTTTGTATGAAACAATGACTAATGTACCTCATGTGTGCTGGACCACCATCACCAGATAAACCTGCTGATCAAGTGAATGAACAGAGCAATGATGAGGGGGGAGGCATCTGAGGGGCTGCTGTCTGTGGAGAATGCTGATCCTCATCTCTGGGATCACTGTCTGCAATGTGGATCATGAAGAATGCTCTCTAGTTACCCCTAGGTGAGAGGGGGTAACACTGCTTATTCACCCTATCTAATTTTAGGACAAAAGCTAACTGAAGCTAAAAGCAACACAATCCTAAATCTGGAAATCAAACTTCAAAATAAGAAAAGAAAAAATCCTAAAACAGGAATGCTAATTCTGGAACAGCAGTTCTTAAACTGGAAGTGGATGAGAATGGTGCATGGACGCACCCTCTCTTTCTCTCCTATATAACTGCAGCATAGCACCCACGTCAAATTATTGCTGCATCCTCATTCAGACTGCTAGACATGGACTGAGGTAAGACTGCTTAAGCATGCCATCTCTGCTGAAGCACACTATCTCTGATGGAGGAAGAATAGTGGCCGAACAACCAGGTAAAACTCTGGGCTGATTCATTGGCCAAGAAGGATTTGTTCCATTGGGAGAAGACAACCAAGGTTTTTTACACATACATTGTCCCCTTTAAAGACTTCCATAGAATGTGTGTGTTCGGCAAACTGGAACGGAAGAAAGTTTTATTGAGGTCTGTAATTTCCAATAACTTTCCAACTACTGAAGCTCTCAACTTTCTTTAGTCCACCTGTGGATAACAATCTTAGGAGGAACCTCTCCTGGGAAATAGACCACCAAACCATGGTGATATAGCTTTTCTACAGCATTGGCATAGTCAGTCTACAAAATGTAAATACTGTGATTAAATTCCGTGAAGGGTTGTTTCAAATTTGAAATTTGATTCTCCACCAAAAATGCTTTCTTGTATGGATCCAGACTTTCTTGTCATTTGGATCCACAGACCGCTAACATTTATACCCTACAATATATAGCATGCCAACAATTAAGGTATTACTATGCGAGAATGGAAAATATATGGATGGAGGGTGTTGATGACTTATGACTGCCAATTGATGGATGATTACTGTCATAGACAGTCTTAAAAGGAAAAATATGAATATTAACATAAAGATGAGATTATATGGTCATAAATGATAGATAAGTTGAAACTTGAAAGATACATCGTGCAATCCAAGCTTGCAGACACAGAGTATCACCAGGACAGTTATTCAACACACTGCACAGTAAATATCCCACATTTAGAGATAAATGGAACATGAAAATGTCAGTGGAATGACAAACATACTACTACTACTACTACTAATAAGAATAATAATAAAATGAATGCAAATATGTCTGAGGATGTCATTAGATTGTTATAATCACCAATTATTGCATAACTAGTTGTTAACTTGGTAAAATGTTAGACCAACTACCTAGCAAGCTCTGGGAAGGCTTACACGACTTTTTTATTCTACAAGCAATAATTTCAAATAGTTCAACCTAAATGCTAATGAAGATGATTAAAAAAGCTTGTGTTTTTCTAAGTTGATAAGCATTAAGGAGGAGATTGATATAGAATGACAGATCAGAAAGGTGTCTAACTGATGGTTGTGGAAATAGTTAAATCAAGAAATGGGGTGAAAGATCAATGAAATCAAGGTTCACTGAGTGTGCTATGAGATACAAAAATAAGTTGTTCAACAAGGATGTACCCATCTATACAGATTTTATCATTTTAGATATCTGTTATAAGAAAGATAACAAGTTGAAATGTTTTTGACTTATATTTTTATTTTAGATGCTGAATAACAGTTAAATAATAGAATGTCCATAACTTTAATGTCTTCCCTCTTAAGCATGTGTATTTGTATATTAACTTCTTCTGGCAAGCAGGTTAATGCAGCCAATGAATTAATGCTTGGAGGTGGTGGAGTAGATGGAGGTATTTAACTGTTGGTTTCTGTTGCAGTTTATACAATTTCTATGTGATGAATGATTCTTGCTGATAGCCTTTTCTTTTTCAGCCATACACAGTGCTGCTGGACCAGAACTTTTAAGAGCATGCCTAAATGTTCCAGAGATTCAACCTGGGGTTCGATGCCCAGCAGGCAGTGCCAGGATTACAGAGTAAGTAATTTTTTCACTAAGGAATTTTTAATCCTCTATGTAGAAACTGCATTCTACTTGATTGAATTACTATGCATACTGATACACAGCTTTGCAGAGCTTTCAACCTCCCTGTATCGCATATTATCCATACAGTTGGGCCTATTTATGATGAAGAGGGAGATTCGGCAAGTGTCCTCTCAAGTGCATATAAGTATGGTCACGTTTTTCATTATATATTTATGCACCGTCTATTTAAGTTTTATGATCTGATAAAATGTATGGTCATGTTTTTCATGATATATTTATCCACCAGCAATTTAAGTTATTATGATCTGATAATTTCATTCCGGTTTTATTCTCATAACTTACACTGGTATTGTACCAGAAATGTAACGATTTATTCATG
The DNA here is from genome assembly GCA_010110895.2 of Picea sitchensis. Taxonomy (NCBI): domain Eukaryota; kingdom Viridiplantae; phylum Streptophyta; class Pinopsida; order Pinales; family Pinaceae; genus Picea; species Picea sitchensis. The sequence goes on along the minus strand of SNQJ01S0000747.1, from coordinate 258,261 downwards.
TTTGTGTCCCTGAAGGAGCTCTTTAGAGGTTGCAGAAGAGAATCACATTAAGTATGTTGCTTTTCCAGCTATATCCTGTGGTGTATATGGGTGAGTTTTCTCAGTGTCTAACAACAGTTTTGACCAAATTAGACGTTAAGTATTATTATTCATTGAAATATTTGTGAAGGTAAATAAATATAATATACGAGTCATTTGCTGATTTCGTGGCATTGAACTTCATACAATATGTTTTCTGATGTAGGTATCCTCTTGAAAAAGCAGCTGAGGTAGCATTGTTGACACTTAAGAACCACGCTGGTGATTTAGAAGAGGTATGTTTTATGGCCTAAAATATTCAAAACAGATTCTATTTGAACTCTCAATCAATACACATTGCACTTAGGTACATAAATGGAAATATGGACCTAGTAGAAAGGGCCCATATTTTTTTTGAAAAAATGCAACATGTATTAACTATAAATTACAAAGTACAGGTCAGATCAAATCTCTTGAAAGGATAGTAAGAAAGTCCTTAAGAGAGAATGAGCTCGAGTCACAATATCTGGCATCTTTTCTAAGAAGGGTGCCCTTGGTTATAAGATGGGCCTTGAGATCATCATACATCATCCCATGAAAGGCCTCTGAAGAAATCTGCGAACTATTGAGAACAACATTACATCTCAACTTCTATTGCAATGCCAGATTCCATGAAGGTGAGGTGGAACAACTGCATCAGAGTCCTCCAACAGAGCATTCTTCCACCAAAAAGCCTGTAAAGGATATGATTGCAGTCTGCGGGAGGTCCAAATCAGATCCCAGTGAACTATAGCACATCTGCACTGCCAAAAAATGTGCTGAACTGTCTCAGTGTCCCACAACAATGTGCATCTATGGGCAGACTTAGAAAGCCTAACCCTTGAGGGTAAACCCCGATAAACAACCATCCAAGTAAAGACCCACAACTGGTAAGAGGCCCAATGTGTTGAAATATTGTAACTTCGAAGAATATTCTACCTGAGAGAGAGTTGAATAATATTATTATATTATATTTAATTAGGCCCTATTGTGCCTTTGTAAAAGTTGGCCCTATTGTGCCTTGACAGTTAAATGTAAATTAAGAGGGTAAAGTGACAGGTCGGCCCAGACCTAATTATAGGCTGGCCAGACCACTATTTATAAGAGAGGCCAGCGCCTCATTTGGACACACACACACCTAGCTCTGTAGTGCGCAAGTCTTGGAGGAGAACCTACTGCAACTGTGGGTGACGTCAAGGAGGGTTTTTGGTCTTGGTATTTCTTGGTTAAGTGGTGCGCTACTCTTCCTAGTGAAGGAGTAGAGGAGGATCTTCTGCTCGGTCTTTGCTCTATCTATATTAAGGAAGTTTTTGCTGGGTTTTCTTCCCCATGAGGGTTTCCCAGGATAAAATGCTGTGTACCTTGTGATTGTGTTTCTTTCAATGATCCTTAAATGCTGCTGATGTATTAAATGCTCATGTACTTTGGATATATCTTATTAACAACATTAAAACTTAACATGGTTTCAGAGCTAGACTGAATAAGGGGACTATTACTGGGTATTTACATCTCTTGGTTGTCGGGAGAAGAAAATTAGGGCTTTTTACAGAGAAAGAATTTCTGACCAAGAATAACATTGGGAGTTGTAACCCTAGCGTAACTTTTGATAGCTTGGACGAAGTCTTCTAGTGGTTAAATCTTCTGAAAAGTCAAAATTAGGGTTTGACTGTTACCAGAAAACCAAAAAACCAGAAATCTTGAAATTACCAGTCTAGATTTGCGCAGGTCATATTTCAGAGGTCAAATCTTGGAATTCTCAGTAACAACCAACACCAGTCAACCGACCTCATCCCAACGCATCTTCTGGTAAGGTCTGTTTCATTTTTGGAGCACTTTCATTTTTTGGTAAAAATGCCTTCAAGCACTAAGCTTGATGAAAAGTAAAGTGTGGAAAATTTCCATTCCTGGAAATACATAATTGGTCTCATTCTCGAAGAGAATGATCTTGTGCAATTTATAAAGAAATGTTCCAGAGCCAGAAGGAAATGAGGCCAAAGAGAAGTACAAGAAGGACACGATTAGGGCAAAGAGAATAATTGCAGATTCCATCAAAGATCACTTGATTCCTCAAGTGTCTTCCAAGGATACCTAGAAATAAATGTTTGATGCCCTATCCAGGATGTATGAAGAAAGAAATATTAACAGAAAAATGAACTTGAGAACCCAACTCAAGAGTGCTAAAATGCAAAAAGGAGAAACAATATGTGATGACTGCTCTCAATGGTTTCACAAGACCTTGGGATGCTTTTATCTAAATAGTATGTGCCAGAAAAGAAAAACTTCAATTTGACAGTTTATGGGAAGAGCGTTCAGGAAGAAGCAAGAGTTGCAAACAAAGAAGCCATTCTAAGAGAAGATGAAGAGCAAGCTCTAGCTGCTCATGCCAAGAAAGGAAGGGGAAAGAGAGAGACTCACTTTCACAAGGAGACTCACTCTTATAAGGCGCCTCACTCTTCTAAGAAATTTCAGAAGTACCAGAAAGGACAAAGGAGGCAAAGGGATTTTTCCTCCTTAAAGTGCTATCATTGTGAAAGGATGGGACACATTGCTAAAAATTGTTCTCTCAAGATAGAAGAATACAAGAAGAAAAATAACAAAAGACATCATGCCCATGCAGCCGAAGATGATGAACCACCCAAGAAGTCGACTAGAGAACAGATAGAAGATTATGTTTTGTTTTCATCTCTCTCCGAGACCGTGACACCTGGAAATGATACTTGGCTCATAGATAATGGTGCTTCCAAGCACATGACAGGTCACAAGAATACTCTCTCCAACCTTGAAGAAAAGAACTCCCCCCAAAAATTCTCACTTGGAGATGACTATCAATATCCAATCGAAGGAATAGGAGAAGCCACCTACAAGCTTGATTCGGGAACTCCAATAAGGATGAAGGATGTACTTTATGTACCAGGTTTGAAGAAAAATTTACTTTCTATTTTTGCTTTAGACAAGAAAGGTTTCCGGGTTGCATTTGTAGATGGTAATGTTCGTATGTGGTCCAAAGGAAAAACTATAGAAGATGCAGTTGTCATTGGAATAGAAGAAGGTGGCTTGTACAAATTAAATGGCCACTCAGATACAACTTTAACGCACAGTACTGTAAGTCCATGTGAACTTTGGCATAGAAGGCTTGCTCACATTAACTACAAAGCCCTACCCTATGTGAGCAAGGTAGTCACAGGTTTACCAAAATTAAAGGTTGATCATGAAGGTGTATGTAAAGGATGTGCACAAGGAAAGATTACAAAGAATCTTTTTCCGAAAAGTGACAACAAAGCGGATGGAATATTGGATATTGTTCATTCAGATGTATGCGGTCCAATGCCATCAACTTCATTAAGCGGGTATGCATACTGTTGATCGCCTATTCAACTAGGGGGTCAACTCCATGTACCATGAAGATATGCATCATCAGATGCAAACAAGTCAAAGACTTTTTGGTTCTACAGGGCAATTTTTGCTCCAGCACACAGTTTTGTAAGTGGGATTTCCGCACCCCTGCGTGGGTTAATAATGTAATAGGTCTGCATGGATCATAGTTAGGTTAGTTACCTTAGGATTTCTTCATTAGGAGAGTTCCTTTCACTGAGTGTTTTTTATCCTCACGATATTAATTTGGCCTAACCAGCCTTATTAATTTCCCTTGAGTTTTTCACTCCCACCAGCAATAAATCCTCCAAAGTGGTGAAAGGCGTTATAATGAAGTCATCCTCTGGTAGCTAGTGTTTAGGAGTGAGGTAAATGACCATGTAAGACAACACAAAAAGTTTCGCGGAATTCTGTCGAGTCTAGATAGTTTTTTTTTAATTAATTAAAATTAATTAAATTTTCCTAAGGCTGGAAATTTAATTAATTATTCTGATGAAAAATTGTAAAAGCTAGGTCCTTGGGCTTTTGATAGGGGTATTTGTACTCAAAAGAAATGGAAAGAGACCCCCTACACCCCTGGACCAAGTTTCAACTCAGTCGGACAAATTTTGCTAGGGTTTTGTCCACTTAAGAGTCTTAGTCAGATAAAAGCAATTTTAATTGCTAAACCCAAGACATGGGAAAATGTCAATTTTGTAATAATTGATCAATTGAGGTAAAGTAAAGGTGAAATGTGATTGAGAGAGACCCTCCTAACCTATTCCAACCCTTTCCTAACCATTACCCACCTCATAACTCACTTATTAATTATTTCCTTCCTTGGGATTTGCGCCCCCATTGGGGAATGCGTCCTCACTTCATGGAAAGATTTGGAAACTCACTTGAAGTGAGTCGTGGGCCCCAACTTGATGAGGTGCGCCCCTCCTTACCCATCCACGTCCCACTTGGGAGTGTGCTCTACACACTCCTCCACTTCCTCACCCAAAAGCTCACTCTCCTCTTGGAAACTTGCGCCCTTCTCCTCTTGTAAATTGGAAACATCTTCATAAAAGATGGAAGTTTGCTTTAAGGAATGTGTGGGCCTCCCTCTTAGCCAATACACCTCTCTTTGATGGCCAACTCACTCCCCCACACTTCATACTTGCCATTTCTCCTCAAACCTAAAAGCTTGCGCCCTCATTGGTTGATCTTCATCTATGGCTTTGGTTTGAACACTTGGCAAAGACCCAGGAGGGGTCTCTTGGCCTTCTCTTGCTATATAAGAAACCTCTCCCTCATTCATTCTTCACCATTCTTCAGAGTATTGTTATGCTACCCTTTTCTCACCATCTCTCTCTCTCTCTCATTGTCATCTTGCTTTGGTTCACTTGTTCTTGAAGAGCTTGGAGCAACTTTGTTGCTACAACCTCTTCCATTGATAATAAAGAATTGCTTTGGAGGAATCAGGAGTATTGGACTTTGTCTGCATGCTCCATTTATGTGCGAGGTGATATTGCTCTTTTCTTTAAATATCTTGTGATCATTTAGTAGTGTTGCTAAAGTAAAACTTTGTTTGCTTGGCTAGGTTTAGTAAAACTTTGTTTGCTGGCCTATATGCAGTGTATTAATTTCTAATACTAACTGTGTTGTATTATTAATGCATGCAGTCCATTGTCTACTTTTATTTCACATTTTATTTGGAGTTTGTAGGTCATCTCGAAAGAAGTTGTTGGGATAGATTCGAGCAAGAATCCCCCCCTCATCATTCACTAAAACTTCATAAGCTCTTCTATCTATCTTTCTCTTTCTATCGTATTCATATTTGGGTTGATAACTTGCTTAGATAGGTCAATAAATCAATATAATTTTCTGGTTTTTACATGCGGAAAACTTCTGTTGCAAAACAAAAAATTTCCTTAACATTGTGAGTGTGTTGCAGCACAAATCAGCAAGCAATAACTTGCTGATATTTGCAGGTTCTCGCCAGGTTAAGGGTACATGCTGCCCAAACTCATGCACAACACACCTCCAAGTACCTCCTTTCGAAGTGGTAACTCTATCCTCTTCTTCTCTTCTACCTAAACCACTGTAAGGAAGCCCAAAGGAGTGTACCCAAGTGGCTTGCATTCTTTCATTTCAGTTTTGTCTTCCAAGTTTTAGTTTAGTTTCCTTTCTGTCTTTACTTCATAGTTTAGCTAGTTGATTGTGATATCTACATGCATGCTTAAAGTTAAAATCATCTAGAGTAGACCTCACACACAAATGCTAGCTTAAAGCCCGTGGAGGCTTAGATTAAATCTTTACTTTTCATTGCATGCAAGTCATTTATTTTTCACACATGCATGCAAACATGGGCTTATTAAAGGTTTAAAAATAATCGCTTTCAAGTTGTTTTAAGTTCTTTATACTTTACGTGCGATAATCTCATAATCTAAGAACTTAACTCTCAATCTCGGTTTTGGGTCCCCTAGGCCCTTTTTCGAGAATTTAAAATTCATAGTAGTACATTTGGCATCATTTTTGAGCAAGGTTTAAGTACCCAAGCACTTCAATACTTAGCTCATAGGTTTAATAATTTATTTGACTTAATAGGACGCCTTTACCAACCATCTTCGCCATTTAAAACGGGGTCGGAGGAAGGCAATGGAAGGTGCTAGGTCGGGGACGGTCTCGTGGCGCGCGATGTCCTTTCCGGGAGTACTCTAATCTTAGGAATGACCTGTGGAGCTAGGGTGGGCCTCGTTGCCTTACTTTTTGAGCACCCAACAATTACTTGGTAATTGGGGGAGGAAAGTATTGGGTTGACACTTAGATAGGATTAAAACAAATCTCACTTAACCATCTTAATTAATCCTTGGTCTACAACTTATCGACAATTTATTTTTACACTTGCAAGCACACTGAGCTCATATCTATATTTACATGCAAGTCATTTTATGAGTTGTGGAATTATTATCTAAGTGGTTATATCTATCATCTGGAACACTTTACATTTTCAAGCACGTTTCATTTATTTATCATTGTTCTTGTATTTGTGGTGTGATTCTTCAAGAAGTTGCACATCCACCTGGAGGCACTCTCTTGACTGGGTCTTGAGTGATTTTCGTCTTGTGTGCCATTGATAAGCAGTCCAGTAGAGTAGGATCTACTGCGAGCATGCTTAGCTTGATGTGTTGATGGTTATCTTTGTTAGAATATAATGGATGTGCTCGTTTAACCATAGACAATATCACTATTGTCACCCAACCATAGGCCGAAGCCACCCCTGAGCACCTTAACCTTGACAGAGAATCATTTCGGAAGCAAACCCTAGATAGCCAAACAAAGGTGGCGCATCTTTCTCCAAGGATAGTGCACCAAGAAAGAGTAACAAAAGATGATCAGAGAGTCCAAACCATAACCAAGAGAGAGTCCAAGCCAAAACCAAAATCTGCTAGCTGCAACAACAACTCTCCTCCAAACTTGCGCACAAACTGCCAACTGCAGTGCGCACAAGTGTTGTTTCTGCAGTTTTGAGAATCCCTGCCAGAATGAAGACTGACCCATTGTATTTATACTAAAACTGGCAAACTGCCTGGGCCGACTTCTCATTCTGGGTGCCTATTTACTTAGTATATAATATTTCCTTTAGCCGACTTCTTCTCTTGGAGGCTAATAACCTAATACAAATTATCCTCTTGAGCT
>SNQJ01S0000747.1:233653-245273 GCA_010110895.2 Picea sitchensis | reverse complement strand
TCTGCTTGTAGAAGATGATATTCCAAGGGATGGCAATTTCATCGAAGTTTCAAAAGTCGATAATTGAAGGAATATACTTCCGTGTAACAAAATGTAACCTAGTTATCTCTCTCATTTTCCTGGGCCCTCTCGTGAGGGAGTCAACCCAGTCCCGCTCTGATACCATGTTGGTTTTTATTCATATGAGATATGAGAGATATTCGATGTATTATTATAATAATGAGTGTTCCATATATAGGGAACAGAAGGTGACTGTCCATGAAAGGCTGCGTCCCTTGAATAATCAATAACTATTTATTATTATCATTTACTTATTATATACTATATTTAATAATCAATAATAATTATATTATTAATTATTATCTTTAGAGAATGTCTTCCCGATGTTGTCCAAACATCAACAAGTACACCTCCAAGGAGTTTGTGGATTATTGCGCAACAACAGGGATCAAGAAGGAACTCATTGTTCCTTACAATCCTCAGCAGAATGGAGTGGCCGAGAGGAAGAACATGACTATAGTTGGAGCAGCACGGGCGATGATATGTGATTAGGGTTTGTCACTGTTTTTATGGGTAGAAGCTAGTCACACTGCTGTTTATATTCAGAACATGAGTCCCCACACAGTTTTGGGGAAGTTGATACTTGAGGAGGTATTTACAGGTACTAGGCCGGATGTGATCATTTTCACATCTGGGGCAGCGTATGTTACTGTCATGTCCCTTCGGAGAAGAGGACAAAGATGGACCCCACTACAGACAAGGGGATTTTGGTTGGTTATAGGGAGGCTTCCAAGGCCTACACGATCTTTGTGCCAGCACGCAGAAAGATCATTGTGTGTAGAGATATACATCTAGAGGACCAGCAGGGACAAGACTCATGGGTCAAGACAGAGGAGGCACAGGGTCAGAGCACAGGATCACAACAACAGACATAGGGTACAGGGTCAAGTACATGTGTTTAGAGGGAGACTATTGGACAGGATCATCAGGAGTCAGATGATGAAGAGGAGCAACATGATGCAATTCCACAGGAGCAGGACACTAGGCCACGACCTAAGTGGTACATGTCCACAGTGAGTGATTCTAGATAGGTAGCACCTCCAGAGAGGACATTCAGACGGAGCAAGGCACCACAAAGGTTTGGGTATTTGGCATTGATGACGCAACTCATTGATGCAAAGCCTTCCAGTTATGAGCATGCTGCACATCATGGAGTGTGAAAGGAGGCTATGATGGAGAAGTATGCCTCCATTATGAAGAATGATGTGTGGGAGGTGGTGCCCAGGCCAGAGGGAAAGAAGGTGGTAGGATCCAAGTGGATCTACAAAGTCAAGCATGCAGCAGACGGAAGCGTGGACAAGTACAAAGAGTGCTTCGCAGCCAAGGGGTTTTCACAGCGAGAGGGAGTCGACTATGAGGAGACTTTCGCCTCGGTGGCCAGGTATTCATCAATCAGGATTGTTTTTTCATTAGCAGCAGAGATGGGCTGGCACGTTCATCAGATGGACGTGAAGATTGCCTTTCTCAATGGAGTTGTTGAGGAGGTGTATGTTGAGCAGCCAGAGGGATTCGAGGTCGGTGATAGGGAGACACATGTTTACAGATTGAGGAGAGCCTTGTATGGGTTCAAGCAGGCACCTCGGGCATGGTACTTGAGGATAGACAACTATTTGAGGGAGATGGGTTTCCAGCGGAGCGAGCCGGACTTGAACTTGTATTTTCTTGCAGGGGAGGTGCCTCTCATACTTGTGTTATATGTAGATGACCTATTTCTCACAGGAGACGAGCAACTAATCGCAGACTACAAGGCCAACCTTGCAGCAAAGTTTGAGATGAAATACCTTGGGTTGATGCACTACTTCCTTGGTCTGGAGGTTTGGCAGACAGATGGGCGCTTCTTCCTTGGACAGGGGAAGTATGCTGTAGAAATATTGCGCAGGTTCAGGATGATGGACTGCAGGCCCATGTCTACACCTCTAGTCACGCACTTGAGGAAGATTGATGCATCAGATTCGAAGACAGTAGACCCCACTATCTATCATTAGTTGATTGGATTGCTCATGTATCTCGTCAACGCTTGGCCATATATCAGCTTTGGAGTTAACTCTTTGAGTCAGTTCATGGTGGACCCTCGAAGAGTACATTGGATAGCTGCGAAGCATGTGCTTCGCTACTTGAGAGGTACCGTGGAGTACGGGTTGTTTTATGAGTGCAGTGGTGGAGTGAGATTGGCAGGCTTTACAAATGTTGATTGGGTAGGATGTGCAGAGGACAGAAAGAGTACTTCGGGTTGTTGTTTTAGCATTGGATCGGGCATTATTTCCTGGTTCAACAGGAAGCAACGTTTAGTGGCATTGAGCTTTGCTGAGGTAGAGTACATGGCTGCTAGCTTAGCAGCATGTGAGGCACTATGGTTGAGGAAGTTGCTCTTGGGACTGTTCGGGGAGGAGCTACATGCTACAGTGATTCACTGTGATAATTAGAGTTGCATCAGGCTCTCTGAGAATCCTGTGTTTCATGATCGTAGCAAGCACATTGATATCAGGTATCACTTCATCCGGGATTGTGTACAAAGAGGAGCCATGAGGCTTGATTACATACAGACTGATGAGCAGATGGCAGATATATTTATGAAGGCACTAAGAAGATAGAAGTTCATGAAGTTTAGGGATTAGATGGGGTTGAGATATAGTTCCTTCCTCGCTAAGAGGAAGTGTTGAAATCGATAGCAAGGAAGGTCTTCCACTTGATTGCAGCGCCCTAACATGGTGGGGGACAATGAAACCTAGGCTAAGTTGACTAATTAACTCCTTCCTAAAGTTTTACTTAGGAAAAAATACAGTTGATGTGTTATATTCTTTTGTTGACTTATTGGGCACTTTTCCTAAGGTTAAAGTGAAAAATAATTTAAGTGATGGTCTTTTAATCTTGGCCATTCATCTCATTGAGTGAGTAAGGGAAGATCTCAACCCTCCATCTCTTTGAGATTAGGGTTTTTGCTTGCTCATGGAGTTTTAAGGAGATCGACTTGGTAGAGGGGCGCATGATTCATGAGAGGAGGCTCGATCTAGCTTAGAGAGAGAGATTGAGCAAGGATTTGAGAGAGAGGATTTGCAGGGAGACAAAGGAGGACAAATTGCAGGGATCGACCCACTTCTAGAGGTTGAGCAGAGGCCGATTTCCAGATCTGCAGAGGAGCCGCTAGGGTGATGCAGGGCTCACGCAGAGAACCGTATGGTTTGTGCAGAGGCTCTTGTTGAGGGTTTTGCTGAAGAGTAGGGGTTTCAAAGGACAGGAAAAGGGCTATACTTCATCTCAAAAGCTTAGCGTTGGGGTTTTCCTCAATATTTCATTTGAGCTGATTTTTTACTGTAAGAAGATCTCTATATTTTCCTGTTGAATAACAAAAATCTCCAAATCTGCTGCACTAGTTTTCCCTGCGGGGTTTTTCCAGGGACTATTGTCCAAAAATCATTATGTAGTATTGATGTGATTGCTTTTGTCTTCTACTTTATGTTCTTGGTTATATAATTTCTGTTGTGCATTATTTATTTGTGGAAAAGAACCTAGAGTAATCAGTTATAAGTGAAATTTAATTGGTTAATGTGTTGGGTTTAGAGAAAATTCACAGTATTGTTATTCAATTTGAAACATCCATTATAGGGACGAAGCTTTGTAGTCCTTGAGCTGTAGTTCAATCTGAATTGAGCAACCCCTTTTCGTTAGAAAGCAAGGCTCAAGTCTTCTAATCTCTCATAGACTGATCCCAAAGGTCACCCCATACAAAGAGCTCCTTCTTGACCAATCACTTAGGTAAGAGCCTCTCTACAGGATTGTTTGTTGATGTTTGTAGCATCGGACAGATACTTCTACATCGGTTTTGTGTCTAACATGTGGAAGTCGTCCTTAATACCTCTCAAGACTTGGGAATTTCACTTTAATAAAGTGATTATTAAAGTGAATGCCTTATAATTAATGGAGTTTAATTTAAGTCAAATGCCTAAGTATTTGGCATTAGTGAGTTAAATTAAATCCTAGCCATTAGATCATAAAGTGAAGGTGGGATCTAATCTCAACCATTGATCACTTGGGAGATCTAGGGTTTTGGATTTAGGGTAAACTCAAGGTTATAAAAGGTAGCCTAAGTTAGAGGAGACACACAGAGTGAGATAGTGAGATCTCATTGATTGGGTGGAGAAGGAGTTTCATCCAAGTGTGCAGGGGCAGGGTCCGAGGAAAGGAGCGAAGAGGCAACAAAAGAGTAGTAGTCAACAAGATCGAAGGACAGATCTTGAGGTGTGTTAGGCTAGGCTATTTTGCTGTTTTGTATTTTTCTCAGGTGGGATATTATCCTAGGATGGGAGCCCATATTTTTATATTAAAAAGATCATCATGGTACTGGTTTTCCCTTGGGGGTTTTTCCAGGGGTATTTACCCAGAAAATTACGTGTGCAAACGTGCATGGTTTCTTGTTGTGCTTCCGTTGATTTATTTATTTAGATCATTAAAACTCAGCCATACTTTTATTCAGTAAAATATGGTTGATAAGTTTATTACAACAAGGGTTTGCTAGGAAGTAAATTGTCGGGTGCCGGGTTGCTGAAATTTAACATGGTATCAGAGCTGAGACTCTGAAGAGGAAACCAGTTGCACACAGATTGTGATTTTTGCAGCGCATGAATTTTTATTTTTGCTGGTATGAGGGGTAAATAAAAAAAAGGGGCGGCAACGAAAAAAGTCTTTTCTGTAGAGAATAGAATTTTTTTATTTTTCCTACATGTTGGAGAAAAGTAAAAAAAAAAGAAAGAAAAGGTACAACATACAGCCGCATGGGCTGCAAATGGACCGCAGGTAGAAGCGACAGATTTGTAGAGGTGTCGATAGAGGAGAGAGATCGGGCTACAGAAGGAGCAGGCTGTGTGGAGTGGAGGTAGCTGGGTGGAGAAGGCCGAAGGTTCGTGTGGAGAGGGCCCGAGAGCCGACAAAGGTACAGGGGTTCGTCGGGCTGCAACAACAACCACAACCACAACCACCTGCCAACAACCACCATCGAAGTCGATAGTTGCCAGTAGTTGAGGGCGCGGGCTACAGTAGTAGCCGCCAACCACAGCAAGGCATGGGGCAGACACTAGCAGGGATCAGCCGCCGCAGAGACAACAACCGCCAAGGAGAGAGGCCGCTAGGCCTCGGGCAGGCCACACAGGGTAGCTGAGCAAACCGTAGAAAGCTCGAATATCCTCATGCAGACCCCAGGAAACAATAGAAGGCTGCGGGCAGCCTCAGGCAACTTCGGGCAGAAAGTTCGGGCAATGGGAAGAGGTTCGAGCAACAGGTATTGGGAAACAGGTTTGAGCAGCAGGCAGTGGGTCCCGGGCAGGGATCCAGTCAACCAAAGATCAATTTGTGCTTGAAGGACTAAGCACAAATTCTTCAGTTTAATGTGCTTGAAGGACTGGGCACATTTTTCAATAGGTTGTAGTTCCTGGTAAATTTCTGATTTGGAAATGGTCGTAGCCGGTTTGAGGTTTGAGGATAGGTTGGAGGGTGCATCTAACTTCGTACCTTGGAAGGCGAGGGTCACATTGGTTCTCATGGAGAATGGGTTGTGGGAGTTTGCACAAAGGTGACCCCACCGACGGATCTAAAGGACCTGGCCGCCCATGAGTTGAAGGACATGAAAGTCAGGAGGATAATCTTAGATACGGTGAAAGATCATTTGATTCCTCACATATCTAAGAAGAAGTCAACCAGAGAGATATTTGTACCTCTGCTGAATCTTTTTTAGAGCAACAATACATACAGGAAAATGGTGTTGAGGGAAAATCTCAAAGACACCAAGATGATCAGATCATATACAATGGCCAATTATCTCACCAAGATCACTCAGGTACGTGATCAGTTGGCAGCTAATGGGGAACTCCTGAGAAATGAAGAATGGGTGAGGACGACCTTGAATGGGTTCTCTAAGCCACGGGTCCCATTCATCAAAGGCATCGTGGCACGAGACACTTCCCAAGTTTGACAGGCTATCGGATGATTTCATCCAGGAGGAGATTCAAGAGGAATCTCTATCAAGCTAACAAGTTGGTGATGATGAGAATATGGCCCTTGCTAGTCAGGCAAGGAGGAGCAGGGGAAGTACAAGTGGAGAGTCAACTCCACAGGATGGAAAGAAGAAGGATCTGAGCAAAGTGAAATGCTTTGCGTGCCAAAGGAGTGGCCACTATGCTTCATAGTGTCTAGAACGGAAGAAAGGGAAGGGTAAGTCTCAACAGGTAGTAGTATCTGCAGAAGCTCAAGTCAAGGAGTTTGCTGAGAAGTTCGAGAAGAAATTCTTGTTAGTCTCTTGTCTTTCTGGCACAAATTTCGGTAGTGCCTGGTTCATGGATAGTGGGGCTTCTCGTCACATGATGGGGACACATGAGTTGTTCACCAGTTGGTCAGAGATGGACTCAGATTTTCATGTGGAGCTTGACACCCATGCCAAATGTGGTGTAGAGGGAGTTGGGATAGTTAGGTTCTAGTTGGAGTGAGGAGGTTCTCTGGAGGTGGCAGATGTGTTGTATGTTCCAGAGCTTAAAATGATTTTTCTCTCAGTTTCGGCAATGGAGGACAATGGATACGCCATTTTTTTTGAGAATGGTTGGATTCTTATTTGGTTGAAGGGATTTGACATAGACTCAACTCGAGTTCTTGGTGTTAGAGAGGGAAAGGTATATAGGTTGTCGAAGAAGCCTGTAGGTGGATCCAAGGGGATCTTGAATCATGGATTGATGTCAGTGACAAAGGACGAGGAGCGGGAGGCTTCGAAGGGTGAGCAAAGTTCACAGACTTCCAGTGTGGGGAGTCAACCTTCAGTTGGTACGAGCTGACATTGATGGATTCTCAGAAGCAAGAGGAGGCTCTTAGGAGTACAAACAGGTAGAGCATGCCTTTGAAGAAATTTCCATACTTCAGGGCACTAATGTGCAACGTCATCGATTTCGAGACTTCCAGTGTTTAGGGAGAAATTGACCAGTAGGGTTGGAGGGATGCCAATGTGCAGGATGATGTGTGCGATATTGTGCCAGGGTCGGAGGGAGAACCAGTTCCAGGTGGCTCTTCGAGAAGTACCTTCCTTGCTAAGAGGGAGTGTTGATGTTTGTAGCATTAGACATGTACTTCCACATTGGTTTTGTGTCTAACATGTGGAAGTCGTTCTTAATGCCTCCCAAGGCTTAGGAGATTCACTTTAATAATGTGAGTATTAAATTCAATGCCTTCTTATAATTAAGGGAGTTTGACTTAAGTGAAATGCCTAAGTATTTGACATTAGTGAGTTAAATTAAATCCTAGCAATTAGATCATAAAGTTAAAGTGAGATCTAATCTTATCCATTGATCACTTTGGAGATCTAGGGTAAACTCAAGATTATAAAAGGTATCCTACGTGAGGGGAGGAGACACACCGAGTGAGATAGTGAGATCTCATTGATTGGGTGGAGAAGGACTTTCATTCAAGTGTGCAGGGGCAGGGTCTGAGGAAAGGAGCAAAGGGGAAGCAAAGGAGTAGCAACCATCAAGATCGAAGGACAGATCTTGAGGTGTGTTAGGCTAGGCTATTTCGTTGTTTTGTATTTTCCTCAGGTGGGCCATTATCCCAGGACGAGAGCCCAGATTTATATTAATAAAATCATCATGGCACTGGTTTTCCCTTCGGGGTTTTTCTAGGGGTATTTACCCAGAAAATTACGTGTGCAAATGTGTGTGGTTTCTTGTTGTGCTTTCGCTGATTTATTTATTTAGATTGTTAAAACTCAGTCGTGCTCTTATTCAGTAAAATCTGGTTAATAAATTTATTACAGCAAGGGTTTGCTAGGAAGTAATTTACCTGGTGCTGGGTTGCCAAAATTTATCATGGTATCAGAGCCGAGATTATGAAGAGGAAACCAATTGCACATAGATCGTGATTCTTGCAACAAAGGAATTTTAGGTGTGATGCAATTGCAGGTGTCAAAGAGAACTTCCTAGTGTGTAGATTTGCTAGTTGTGGATCTTTAGTAGAGTGAGCAACTTTGGTTGGGAGTGATTTCTAGCTAGGAGTAGTCGGTGGTTGGGGTTTTCTATTTACGGTGGATGCCCTAGCTAATGTTTGGATAGCATGACTATACTAGCTTGTATTAAGTTATTGGTATGTACTTGTAGCTTCATCTTATATATATATGAGAATTTCTTTGCTGTCCAAATGTTGTGTATTTGTAGTGCTGATTTTCAACGTATGTTCTTATGATCGTTACCCCCTCACATCTAGGGGTAACTAGAGGATATTTTTCCTCCACGATCCACATTACAGACAATAGTTCTGATGATGATATTCTAGATTCTCCACAGACAGTTGCCCTCCATTTTATGCTCAACTCACTCACATCAGATGACATGGTGCATTACACACCAAGGTACATTGTTTTGACACTTCATATTGAGTTATAATGTCAATGTTTTGGGCATGAAAATGGTGAGGGTTGAATTGGATTATGAATCATGATGCTTTGAATTTATACTTTTTGCCTTGTTTCACCATGGTGTTCATCATAGTCTCCTAGTCAAGTGTTGTCACTCTCGAGAAAAGTTGTACTACTGGGGGGCCTTAATAGGGGCAATGTGTCCATATACTAGCTCATACATAACACACTCCATCTCTCCCTTCTTCGTTATCCTATCTTTTGGGTTGGTTGTCATATGCCACCTATAAAGGTTCATACCTTATAATCCTCATGAGAAGGATCCAGAATGCTCAAGGTTGATGTAGCTTTATATATAAAAAATGATGTAGAAAGAGAAAAAACTATAATTGAAAATGCAAAGCAAAGAAACAAACAAGAAAAACAAAGTCTAAAAACCAAGAAAGAAAGTAAAGCATGAGCTCTACCCCCTCGATAAGAGGCCATCGCCCCAAGTCCTATGCAATGAATGCATACCTAACAAAAGGACTTAGCAAATGAAAATCAAAAGCCAAAAAAGGTTGAATCAATAAAGAAAAAGGCAAACATGGGTTTGGAAAGACACAATGCTGAGGAAAGGGTAACTCCTTGCCTAAGCGCTCCCTCATACAAAGGTGCTCATGAGGATGACCATCCTACATAACCTTTCATGACTATGGCACCACCCATGAAGTAAACCCCAAACCATACCATATGCCATTGCACATGCTCCTTGAGGGGTTTCTTGGGACATACTTCTTATCTTGGGTATTGGCACGCCTAATAGGGGGTAATAATGATCCTCCCATACATAAACTTGGCAAATTGTATAACTTTGTAAGTTAGTGTGAAGTTTGAAGAGGATACTTAATGAGATCTATCTAAAGGCTTTTGCATTGACATGATTCACATTATATGTTGTGTTTCATTTGTGTCCCTTACCTTCGGTTTTCATGGTGCATTGACTACATGAAACCCTCCTCAGATGATGGATTGCACATAGCCACATTCTTGATTGACACCTTGGGCCTTTGGAGGACATTGAGGGGCTACTATCACACTTCAGGGACGTCGTCCCCACCACTTGAGAGAGGTTGTTCTACAAATTTAGGAGTGTTATCCCCTAGCCTAGGGATAACTAAGGAGATCACGTCTCGAGGCCCATAGGTCCTAGACATGGAGTACCGAGAGCTGGACGACTTGAGCATGGCCCCGGAGGGCCCCTCTTTTCTTCAGTGCAGTCCATTTATCGGCAGCAACAATATCCATTCCATCAGCCTGGTACTGAAGTAGCAGTGAGTCTTGCTCCATGAGGTAATGAGTTTAGGTATCCTGGTATGTATCACTTCGATTTTTGAAGCACTTGAATATGTTGTATTGAATCCTTCTTCATTTCATGATGTTTGCTTGGAAATTATGCTCTTTTCCTTGTTCATACCTGGAATGGTGACATGGTGCCCTAGTAAGTTGATTTCCCTTTAGGATGGGTTGCCATTGGGTGGGTTTGTGAAAAGTCATCGTCCATTCCCTCCATACTTACCACTTTCCATCTTTATTCCTCTCATCGCCCCTACCCTTGTTTGGGCATTGGGATTGGCTACACTAGGAAGGGTTGTACTTTACCTCGTGGGAAGAAGGGGCTAAAGGCCCAGAGGGTAAAAGTAGCTGGCAAGAGTTAAAAACCAATATTGAAACCTTTGAGATGCTTCACCCAGGGATCCCCGAGAAAGCAGTGAAAAGCTTCTCAGTAAGAAAAGGGGACCCATAAGATACATAAACACTCAAGGTACTAGTTGATGGATAGGAGGTCTCATCACGAGTCGACCTATTATGACCATGGGCATGTAGCGGCATGAAACTACCACCTATCTGGTCACCAAACCAGTGCAGTGGCTCTTGGTGGCATAGCCAAGAGAAATGGGGCCTCATCACGAGCCAACCTTCTCATTTCCGTGAAATGTTTGTGGATAACGCTGTCATCTCTGGTCATCAAGCCAGGACAGTGGCCCTGAACTAATCCTTTGAAGCACAAAAGCAAAAGATCAAAAGAAATAAAGCTAAGAATAAAAGGAAATGAATGGGCTAGGAAACAATAACATTTATGACAAGGTGCAACTCGCCCTCTACAAAGGCACCACAGGTAAGATTTTACATTTCCCTGTTATCACATGCACCCTATGCCCAAACACTTACCCCATGCTACCTCATACACTTACATGACTTGGACTAGATCCCACCTGGGAAACACCCCAAACTTAAGAGAGGTTAGCCCAATAGGACACCCTGAGACCTTCTCCAAACCTAACTTGTCAAATTGCATAATGTCTTTGAGCATTTGTTTGGGTTAAGGGGGGTTTGATGCACATGTTTGGGTAATTTATTTATTGGATGTGATTTACATGCTATGATCCCTGTGACTTATGAACCCCTGGAGGGCGTACTTGTTATTGCTACAGGATCTTGCTCGATGGACAGGTACACGTGAGGGAATGATTAGCACAGACCTTCATGGGGGCTTAAAGGCCACAGATGGATACTGCAACCCCAGCCAGGGGTAAGGAGATATTGAAGATTGTTAAGGTTTAAGCTATTATTAGGTTTCTTTTCAATTTACTAGATAACCATAGCATATATAGGATCACTGAGAGAAACACAATCATAAGATACACAACATTTATCTTGGGAAACCCTCATGGGGAAGAAAACCCAGCAAAAACTTCCTTAATATAGATAGCCAATACAATGCCAAGACAATAAACCAAACACTAGAGAATATCCTCCATTGAGCAATGCGCCTCTCTCTCTTCCTTCTTCCGGCAACTGGCAACTGCAACTTCCTTCAAACTTGCGCACTAGATGAGTGAACTGAGTGAGTGATCAAATGAGGCGCTGTTTTCCTTTATTTATACAAACTGGCAGGTGATGAAAATGTGTCTCTTTACTGGCAGGGCCGACTTGTCTTCTTGAGTGGTTAAAACCACTTTAAATTGCCTGGGTGCCGACTTCTTAATTTGCATATTACAATTAGGGTTTGACCAATCCACAAAAGGGGATTTGGTCAATTACAATGCCCGACATGATCAATCCACAAAAGGGGATTGATCTAATGAATAATAAATGAATAATAAATAGAATACTCTTTGCAGTTACAATATTTCAACA
>SNQJ01S0000747.1:209170-220852 GCA_010110895.2 Picea sitchensis | reverse complement strand
CATGTCCCTTGATCATGTAAAGGCAAGATTAGATCTTGGCCATTGGATTTAGGGATGGGGAAGGTGAAAAAACACTTGGAAGGTGAAAGGTCACTTTCAGATTATAAGAGAATGCCTAGGGTAGTGTGCAAGACAAGTGAAGAGGAGTTTGAGAGAGATTTCCGAGAGAGCTTTGAGGAGGAGAGTGAGGGCAGCAAGTTGGGTGCATTTCCCAAGAATTTTGTGTGAAAAGTTGCTGAGTTATTTACTGCTATTGGAGGCCGTATTGTATGGATCCGTACAGGCCGTAAAACAAGGAAGAGGGCACAAAATTCGAGGCAGATTGAGGGCACGTTTTTTGAGGCTGTTTTGAGTGTTTCTTGCTGCAGCAAGGCCATACAGATTAGGCCATACAACAGACTGTGGGCACGTTTTTCAAGGTGCTGTTCAGGAGGAGGGCCGTACAACAGTATGGATTTCTGGGCATGTTTTTCTAGGCAGAAAATTGGGGACAGTTTTGGGTGCTGTAAGTGAATCTTCTCTTGCTGGAAATTGTATTACTGCTGCTGATATGTACTTTCAAAATCTCTTTCTCTCATTGGGTTTCCCCACATTGGGGTTTTCCCTGGCTGTTTGCCTAAATTTCTGAGTTTTACATGGATGTGTGACTGCTGTTCATTGTTATATTTTTGCTGCAAAAGTGCTTAGCGATGTGTATTTCTGCTTATGGTATTTTCTGAATGCCGGTTTATACATTTCAGAGTTCATTTAAGACAGTTATCTCTAGGTTACTAAGTGTATGACAGAATTTGTTTAAGCTGATTTTGTCATTAAATTTCTACACAAACTGCCACTTTATTTTCTTTTAAATATAAGGGTTTGTTAAGCTTTGTTCCCTTTCAAATTTCTGAATTTAGTGATGAGTTTTTTGATGATTTGAAGAGGATAGATGTCGTAAAAAAACCTTTGGAAGAAGAAAGATTTTCAGAGGCTGTCATTCTCTCATGTGAGGGAGAACATGATAGCCAAAAACATGAAGACATTGACACTCTTTTTTGGATTGGAAGGCATAGATGGGATGTGGATTGTTGGTGTTTTGATGGAGATCCCATCTTTGATACTAATAGTGAGAGTTTTAAGGGTGAAAATCTAGATCTTATGTCTCTTCGACAGCCAAGCATTGTTGAGGTATGTGAAGCATCTTTCATGGTTAATGAATGTCCATATGTCCTCACCAAAGAGGGGCTTTCTTGCAGCATAAGTAGCATTTCCATAATATTACATATGCATAAATTTCCAGCCAGCGATGTCTTCAGCTCTTACTCAATTTATGTATAAAAAATCTGTAGGAGGAGGTCTTTTTAGAGCTGCACTATATTTAGGACAGCAATAATCTCAATTTTTGGTGTATTGCATAATTTTTCAGTTTCCCAAAAGAGGGCATCAAGCGCTATTTCTTGAGCTGGTGTATTTTTTAGATCTGATTTTTTATGTCATACTTTATGTGTTTGATAGGGGGCAGCAATGAAGGCAGCCTAGTTATTACAAATTACTTTGGAGCCGCCTTATAATCCTTTAATGCTTAAAGATACGATGGGGAATTTTCATAGCAACAGTAGAAAAAAGACATGGAAGTTTTCAAATCAGCTTTTGGGGAGACCTTTTGTAGATTTTGACTATGATGAGTTGTGTTACCCCCCCACTTATAGGGGTGACTAGAGGAGAAATTTTTTCTCCATGATCCACATTTCAGTTAGCGGATCCGAGGATGTCATTTCGAACTCTCCATAGACAACAACCCATAGATGCCCTTCCATCCATGCTCAACTCAACTCACTCATATGATGTGGTGCTTTACACACTTAGGTACATCGTCTTGATGCTTCCTATTGAGTGATAATGTTAATACTTGGGGCATGAAAATGGTGATCATGGGTTGAATTGGATAAGGAATCATGATGCTTTGGAGTTATGCTTTTTGCCTTTTCTCACCTTGGTGGTTATTATTATTTTCTAGTCAAGTGTTGTCATGCTTGGGCAAAGTTGTACTACTGGGGGCCTTAATGGGGGTAATGTGTCCATATCCTTACCATGAATGGCATATTCAATCTATCACCTATCCATTGTCCTTTCTTTTGGGTTGGATGCTACATGTATTCCAAAAAGGTTTGTGCCTCATAATCCCATGAGAAGGGGCTAGAAAGCCCAAGGTTGATGCAACTTTACAAAAAATTACATAGAAAGAGAAAAAGCCCCAAATTCAAAATGCGGGGAAAGAAACAAATAAGAAAGAAATCAAAATATTAAAAACCAAGAAAAATAAAGAAGCATGAGTTCTACCCCCTTGCTAAGAGGCCATCACTCCAAGCCCTATGCAATGAATGCATATCTTACAAAAAAGGACTTGGAAAATGAAAAGTTAAAAGCCATAAGAGGTCAGAGCTATAAAGAAAAAGGCAAGCCAGGGTTTGGAAAGACAGTGCAGAGGAAAGGGTATCTCATTTCCTAAGCGCTCCCTCTACAAAGGTGCTCACGAGGATGAGCATTATACATGGTCTTGCATGTCAATGACATCCACTCCATGAAATAAACCCCAATCCATATCATTATCATTGCACATACCCCTTGATGGGTTTCCCTAGGACATACCTCTTGGTCTGAGTACTGGCACACCTAATAGGGGGTAATAATGACCCTCCCATACCTAGACTTGGAAAATTGCATAATTTTGTAAGCTAATGTGAAGTTTGAAGAGGATATTCTGTGAGATCTATCTAATGGCCTTTGTATTAACATGACTCACTTTATATGTTGTGTTTGGATTGTGTACTTTGACTCTGGTCTTCATGATGCCTCTTGGACCACATGAGCCCCCTCCTTGATGATGATTGCACATGGTTGATGACACATGGATCCTTTGGAGGATGATGGAGGGGCTATTACCCCAGGGCCCACATACATGGAGGAAGTCTCCACCATTTTAAGGGAGGTCGTTGGAGGATTTGATGACATGGCTTCTGTTACAGAGCCCCTCAGCATGTGTGGACATGACCTTGAGGTCACGGGTGTTGGGACGTTCCACCTAGAGCATGATTGGTTTGATGGGATGTTTCACCTTGTGAGTAGGACGTTTGGACTTTTCTTGAGGATGTTGCACTTGGGAGGATGACATGGCACTTCTCCATGCATCATGGAACCCTTTGGAGAGGGGATGTTACTTTTGGATGATGAGATGTTTCCCTAGGAGCATGGATGTTCCACCTTGATGAGGTGTTAGGATTCTCCTTGGGATAACATGGCACTTTTGATGACGTCACACCCTTTGGAGGGATTGAGGCACCTTAGATGAAACTTTGCACCTCTTGAAAGCAACGTTTCACTTCTTGAGCCATCTTTTCACCATTTGGGAGTGAGCTGTCCCCTTTTTGAGCCACATGTGTGAGCTTTGAGCACTATTCTATGGGACGATTTGAAACTTGATCTTCTTTACTTCATTTTAGAGGCATCTTTGGGAGTCTTAGAGACCTATCCACTTTGTATCATGAATTCTTTATGTATTTTTTCCTTATCTCTAGGGTTTATGAGAGATAAAGCATTATTTTATGTTTTAGGGCTTGTGTTGTGTGGGAAGGGTGCTAGATCTCTCACATAAATAAGAGAAGCACTTCTCACTTTCAAATGATTGCTATTTGTGGAGATTTACTACTACTTGTCTGCTTCTACATGTCTCTTTCATGAAGAATGCTATGGATGGTTAACTAGGATGATTTCTTTGGGAGCTAATGTTTGTGGATCTTCTACTAGAATGACATGGAAAATAGGGTTTTGATGGATGGAGGATTTTTTGAGTAAGTCTACTCTTTTCATCTTATGTTTTGTTTAATTATGCATTGCTAGATTGATGTTGTTCTCAAGTGGTGATTCTTCATCCTCTTTTAATCATTTTTAAACAAACCCTATTTGTCTAAACCCTATTTGTGTAATCCCATGGAAGGTTTACTAGTAGAATAATCTTCCCTTGCTTCATCCCCAAAATATTTTAGAGTATCGCTTGGGGTTAGTAGTGGATTACCTCTAGGTTTTACCCTAAATTTATCCACTTCATTCTCCTAAAGAGGGACTTCTTTTTGACGCCATATGCCCAAAGGAGTAGGCACTAATCTCTTCTTCACAATAGTCAATCAAATTTTCTGAATTTTACTACTTAGGGTTTTAAATTTACTGCAATTTTCACTTTCAGCCATAGAAACCTAGACGTTTAGGGTTGTTTATGCATACTATTGCCCCAAACTCATCATTAAAACTCTAAAATACTTTTCTGGAATAATATTACGGCCATTTAAGACAAAACGTCTAGGGTTTTAGGGCTGATTTTTATTGCTGATTTTTCTGATTTTGTTGGCAAATTGAACCTTAATTTAACCTAGGATTTACCCTTTTATTTTACTTGATCATTTTATGATCAAAGGGTAATCTTTTTACTTCTGCAAATCTATTGTTTTACTGCTGTTATAAAATTACTGTGGCTGAAAATTCACTGGTTTAATGCTGCAATATGTTCACTACTGCTAAAAAAATACATTTTTACTGCTGAAAATTGTGTATTCTACTGCTGGAATAATCTCTATATAAATAGAGATCAATTATTTTTGCTGTAACCTATTAGTTTATCGCTGATTTTTTATGCATTTCCTTCAATTTTCACTTCATCCTTAGACTCTTTCTTCATTCCTAGCGTTTGGGGGTCCTACTTAATTTAAATTTGACTCGGAAAAGCTCTTCTCTTGGTCTAAACCCTCTACACTTCAAATCTGGAAATTGTCTTTTCCCTCTACCTTTCCTTCATACTTGTTTTGTTAGTTGTGTTAGTAGTCACCCCAGGGGGCCCTAGACTTGATTGTGTCTTGCCTAGGGACTCTTGGAGGCCTCCCTTGTGTTGGATACTATTCCTTCAATAAAGAGAGGGAAGTTGATGCTTAGGTGACAATGGTAACATCTTCCATGTTCCACTTGTTTTAGTGCCTTGTGAAGACTTTGCACTTGGTGCTAGATTGTCTGTTAACAAGTTGTTTGATGATGGGCTGTCCTATTCTCCTACAAATCACTTCTATATTAATGCTATTTAGTGGTGGATTGACCTTGCATGTAGCATCACACATCAACCATGGTGTGATTTTGATGTCTTCTCACATCTTCAAGAGTTCATTCATTTCCAGCCACACCATAATGGAGTTTCCAATGCGTGTTCGGATGGTATTTGATGTCTCTTTGTTTTGGTTCATAACCAAATACAAGGGAATATTTTATATATTCCATGAGCTCATGGCATGCCCACATTGGCTCTTTGCTATACTTAGCATTCTATCTTCCTTTCTGTAGAGTAAGGTAGGAAGAATAAGCTCAATTGTTTGCGAGCATTAGGTTTTATTTATGTTCCCTTTGGCATCTTGGCTTATGCCTTATTTTAGAGTCTCTTGAGAGTGATCAGTTAGACATGCGCTCATCATGCCCATAGGATCTAGCTCAGACAAAGCAACTGTCTTTGGAGTTAGAGAGAGCAACTTGTATAGGCTAAAGGACCAGCCTATGCAAGCAATGGCAAGTAGCAGAGTGGCTGAGAACATGGAGCAGGTAGCAGAGTGGCTGAGAACATGGAGCAGGTAGCTCTGAAGGTTAGCAACTCAGAGGGAGTCAGCCTTCAGGTTCAGGTGGGAAGGAGCAACCTTCCAAGTCTGTCAAGAAGGAGTCATGGTACGAGATGGCCATGCAGGATGCTTAGGAGCAGGAGACTTCTAGGAGCATGTTCAGAGGCAGTGAGTGTTCGGAGATAGGTCAGACCATCATGGAAGGGATAGCTTCTGTGTCAGAGGGAGCAACCAATCAGGTATATTGGAGAGAAGGCATGGTAGCAAATATGGTAGCGAAGATTGAGCCAACTCCAGGTGGGAGAAATACCTTCCTCGCTAAGAGGGAGTGTTGATGTTAGTGGTAGCATCGGACAGGTACTTCCGCATTGGCATGTGTCTAGCACGTGGAAGTCGTCAAAGAATCTTCTAGTCTTGAGTTTACTTTAGTTAAAAGGAATTAATTAAAGTAAAATTGTATTTATTAGTGAATTGAGTTATTTAAGGAACATGCATAGCATGCAACATGTAATCTAAATCTTAAGTGGGTGTGAAAAGTAATCTCAACCATAGATCACTTTGGAGATTAGAAATAGATTGTAACTCATGATTATAAAAGCAAGGCTAGGAGAAGGAGGAAGACACTTGTGTGAGATACACTTGTGAGAGACTTGTGTTGAGGGAGTCGACATAGTCGGGACTTTGAGAGGATGTCACTTTGGTGAGAGACCAAGGTTGAGGATAACAAAGAAGGACTTTTGCTAGTGTGAGGAGTGTAGGAGCAAAGAAGGAATTTTGCTTACACTAAAGTGAGGGGATCTCACAGGTTGGGTGAAGAGATTTCATCCAAGTATTGATTAGAGGGTTGGATCACAAAGGGCCGTGATTCAAGATCTTGGATAGGTGGAGAAGGACTTCCATCTAGAGGTCATACAGGTCAAGGAGGAGAGAGAGCAAAGGCAGTTGCAGGTGGGTTTCAAAGAACAGAGACTAGAGGAAAGTAGAGCGTCGTACAAAAGTGGCCGTACGGGATTTCGGTACACATGCGCGGTTCACAGTGTAGACAATCACATATATACGTGATTGAGTAGAAGGCAAATCGCGTATGCCTCGGGAAAGATGCTAGAACAGGTCGTACAACAACACAAGAATTTCCAGGTTTGTCTGCAGTGTATAATTCTCTGAGTGGGCCATTTTCCCTGTTACGGGAGCCCTGATTTGACATTAATCAAAGCATCATTGGATTGGTTTTCCCTTCGAGGTTTTTTCAGGGGTTTATACCCAAAAATATTGGTGTTTACATGTGCTTTATTTGGTTTCCTTGTTTATATTTCCTTTGCATGTTTGATTGATTAATCAACTGTGATTTTAGTAGATAACGTGATTTCATTTTGAGCTAATTTCCGGGTGTTGAGTAGAGTGGTAAAAGATCAACATGGTATTAGTGCATACCAAGGGTTGAATCCGCTTGGGAAAATCAACATGGTATCAGAGCTGATGCTTTGAAGGAAAGAGGGAGCTTAGTCTCTGAAGGGAGGAAACCAAGAGGATAGATCTTATTAGGTTGATAACCAACAAGGGAAATCGAAGGACAAATTTCAAGGAAACGACAGTTTCAGCAGAGGCTATCCGATCAGATCTTGGAGATGGTGAACACATTGAAGATTGAGGACAGGTTAGAAGGGGAAACAAACTTCTGTACTTGGAAGGAAAGGGTTCTTCTATTGGAGGAGAATGACCTCAAAGAGTATGTTGAGGCTGTGGTTGCAAATCCTACTGATCCACAGGAATTGGCAGCTCACAAGAAGAAGGAAGTGAATGCCAAGCGGGTGTTGCTAGAATCCATAAAGGATCACTTGATTCCACACATTGTTGAGAAGAAATCTGCCAAGGAAATGTATGATGCTTTGGTGAGTCTATACGAAAACAAGAATACAGACAGGTTGCTACATTTGAAGCACTGGCTTCAAGTTGTCAAGATGTCCAGTGAGGACACGGTCGTGAACTATCTTATGAAGATTACACAGATCTGAGATCAACTTGCAGCCATTGGCGAGACAGTACAAGATGTTGAGTTGGTGAATGTAGCGTTGAGAGGTCTTCCCTAATCTTGGGAACCTTTTGTGTAGGGGATTTGTGCACGAGAGACAATGCCATGTTTTGATAGACTATGGACTGATTATATTCAGGAGGAGACTCAGTTAGACCCCTGGGATGGTTTGAAGCGTAGCCATGATGAGAACTTTGCTCTTTCCAGTCAGGCAAGGAAGGGCAAGTTCAGGAAGATTGCCAGTGGAGAGTCTATCGCTCAAGATGGAAAGAAGAAGGACATGAGCAAAGTCAAGTGCTTTGCATGTCACAAGTTTGGACATTATGTAGGGCAATGTTCGCACATGAAGAAGGGGGGGAATGAAACGCAACCAGATGTAACTGCGTTGGCAAAGGCTCAAATGGATGAGTTTGCCACGAAGTTTGAACAAACAAAGTTCTTAGTCATTTCCCAGACTTCCTTGGGCACTATATCAGATAGTGTATGGTTGATAGATAGTGGTGCCACATGTCATATGACAGGAGCACGAGAGGTGTTCGAGAGCTTCACAAAGTTTGACTCAGAGATGCATGTGGTACTTGGTATGGGGACCAAGCATGTAGTGAAGGGATTTGGAACAGTGCCATTCCGGATGGAGTGAGGAGGTGTTTTGAGAGTACATGATGTGCTATGGGTGCCAGAACTCAAGAAGAGTGTGATATCAGTCTCAGTGATTGAGAAGAAGGGCTATGAGGAATTTTTCCGAGATGGACAGATGCTCATCATGCCTAGAGGATCTAGCTCAGACAAATAAACTGTCTTTGGAGTTAGAGAGAGCAATTTGTATAGGCTAAAGGGCCAACCTATTCGAGCAATGGAAAGTAGCAGATTGGCAGAGAACAAGGAGCAGGTTGCTTTGAAGGTTGAGCAACTCAGAGGGAGTCAACCTTCAGGTTCAGGTGGGAAGGAGCAACCTTCCAAGTCTGTCAAGAAGGAGTCATGGTACGAGATGGCCATGTAGGATGCTCATGAGCATGAGACTTCTAGGAGCATGTTCAGAGGTAATGAGACTTTGGAGACAGGTCAAACCATCATGGCAGGGATAACTTCTGTGTCAGAGGGAACAGCCAATCAGGTATATTGGAGAGGAGACATGGTAGCAGATTTGGTAGCGAAGATTGAGCCAACTCCAGGTGGGAGAAGTACCTTCCTCGCTAAGAGGGAGTGTTGATGTTAGTCGTAGCATTAGATAGGTACTTCCGCATTGGCATGTGTCTAGCATGTGGAAGTCGTCAACGAATCTTCTAGTCTTGAGTTTACTTTAGTTAAAAGGAATTAATTAAAATAAAATTGTATTTATTAGCGAATTGAGTTATTTAAGGAACATGCATAGCATGCAACATGTAATCTAAATATTAAGTGGGTGTGAGAAGTAATCTCAACCATAGATCACTTTGGAGATTAGAAATAGATTGTAACTCATGATTATAAAAGCAAGGCTAGGAGGAGGAAGACACTTGTGTGAGATACACTTGTGAGAGACTTGTGTTGAGGGAGTCAACATAGTCGGGACTTTGAGAGGAAGTCACTTTGGTGAGAGACCAAGGTTGAGGATAACAAAGAAGGACTTTTTCTAGTGTGAGGAGTGTAGGAGCAAAGAGGGACTTTTTCTTACACTAGAGTGAGGAGATCTTATAGGTTGTGTGAAGAGATTTCATCTAAGTATTGATCAGAGGGTTGGATCACAAAGGACCATGATTCAAGATCTTGGATAGGTGGAGAAGGACTCCCATCTAGAGGTCATATAGGTCAAGGAGGAGAGAGAGCAGAGGCTACTGCATGTGGGTTTCAAATGACAGAGACCAGAGGAAAGAAGAGCATTGTACAAAAGTGGCGGTACGTGCTTTTCGTACACATACGCGGTTCACAGTGTAGACATTCGTGTATATACGCTATTCAACAGAAAGCGAATCGCATATGCCTCTGGAAACGTGCCAAAATAGGTCATACAACAGCACATGAGTTTCCAGGTTTGTATGCAGTGTATAATTGTCTTAATAGGCCATTTTCCCTGTTACAAGAGCCCTGATATGACCTTAATCAAAGCATCATTGGACTGGTTTTCCCTCCGGGGTTTTATTTTGAGCTAACTACCGGGTGTTGAGTAGAGTGGTAAAAGATCAACATGGTATTAGTGCATACCAAGGGTTGAATCTGCTTGGGAAAATCAACAGGGAGGTGACTGATAGCATTATAAAGGGCAGTAGTGAGGGTGAACATGGACTGATGGCCGATACCAGTGGGTAATATAGAATGACAGGGGAAAATGGTGTACCAAAAAACTTTGAGTGAGTAGTGAAGTGAAGCTCACAATTCCCATCTCCTCTATGCAACGAAGAGGCATTTTTTGTGGCGAAGAAAGGACCCTAGGAGGTAGGATTGTGGAAAATGGTGTAACGGAGGTGTTTATAAAAGTTTTTGCCATCATCATACCACTTGTTCATGGGACCGGAATTGGACTTCTAGGAGTACGTGGGGAGTTGGTGGTGTGAGGGTAAGAGCTAAGTGTTGCTTCCTAAATAGACGAGGAAAGACAGTCGTACTTGGAGGAGGCTAACTTAAGGGATTCAAAACTAGATAGAGAGGGAAGGAGCTCATAAAAGCAAACAATATAGGCATCTTAGTCCCCATCATCAAAAAATATGGTGGTATAGCGGGGACTCGGTGGGGGGGTTGGGTGGGGCGGAGGATCAACATAAAGGGAGAAGGAGAGGAGGGCATGGTTGACTGTATGTATTTGAGCAATGGAGAGTCAGAGAATATACCAAAGCATATCCTAGTTGGCCAAGATGTAGTCTACCACACTATCTCCCCCAGTATGAGGGAAGCACGCGAAACTACTAGAGTTAGGAAAATAGGGGATACCATTCAGATTTAGCAAATCACAAGATTTGCCAAGATGCAAAAGATGTTTCCCATACGTTGAAAGGGGTCACAAGGCATCACTTGAAATCCTTTGCAAACCAACTGAATCTGGATCCATCTCCTGTAAGCATAATGCATCTTTTGACATGTCATGAAGTGGAATTTGTTAGGTCCTGGTGGGTGTCGAAGTCCCCAAGAAGGATGATCTCACCCATCATAGAGTACTATATAATGTCAGCATACAGGTCCTGGTAGGGATCCCCATCTAAATCTCTATGCAATTCGAATTTGAGGAGGTAGGTGGTGTTATCCATCAAAGTTGCACTAGGATGGACTTCCAGCGAGCCGCCAAAGTTTGAACATTATTGTTCAAAATTCAGAGTTCAGAAGTTCAACCGGTCATAAAGACCAACCTTTTTCTCTTTACATTTCCATGAAAAATTGTAATAAGAGATGTTGTATGATGAACTTGTAAAAGGTCTTAGCCACCTTAAGTCCTAAGCGTGAGTTATACTCTGGAGTGTTTTTTCACTTTCTAATTATATTTTGCCGTTTTTAGGCAATTTATAATTTATGAGTTTTTTCACTCAATCCCTCCAGAGCTGGAGTATATGCCCATGGTTAGTCTTAAGCATGGATCTAAGCCTAGTGTTTAATATATATTACCATGCTAAACATTCTCCTAGAGTCTTATGGAAATGTACTAAGTCCCCCTTAGGATTTTTTAATTTTTAGTTAATTAAAAAATTGCTAGAATTCGACAATTTTTAATTAAAAAATAAAGATGTATTAAAAAAGTGGTACTAGGGGACTTAATATGCCATGGAGGTGCTCATTTTTGGACCCAGAGCACCCATATTACCTAAGTACCCACTTGGTTGAGTAAAATTAGTGATTTTAATCACTTAAAAATTAATTTTACTCCAAAAACCCAAAAAAGTCAAATAAAATCATAAAAAATCGACAAGGGCAAAAAATAAGGGAACATGTGGGGACATGTTGGAGACGAAATAAAGCCTCAAAAGGCTATGTGGCAGCTAGAAGACAACTCTCATTGGTCAAAGCAATAAAGTGGGCATGTGGATAATTGATTTTTGGCATGTGTTCTAAAGGAGGTGCGCCCCT
>SNQJ01S0000747.1:192264-203425 GCA_010110895.2 Picea sitchensis | reverse complement strand
GCACCCTGTCAATTCCCCCAAACATGGTCAAGTGGGCAAGTGTAAGATCCAAGCAGTTGTTAGAAATAAAAGGAATCAGATGCATACATTTAATGGTTTTGATGATCAAAGTGACACATACCATGATACCTGGACTAATTACCTCATGGAGCAAGAACCTTCTCTGACACAGGACCAAGCCGATGGTGATGGATGCTGCTGTTGCTGACAAGATAAAGATGCTGGAAGAAGGAAAAGGTGGGCCCTCCAGGGCTATGCTAAAGTCAATCCTGCTCTCGGTACTCCATGTCTAGGACCTGTGGGCCTCGAGACATGATCTCCTAGTTATCCTTGAAAGTGGGGGATAATATAGCTCAAGGGTTCAAGAGCCCAAGAGAGGAGGTTGCACCACTTGGAGAGGGAGGGAGGGCGCACCACTTGGAAAGTGAAGAGGAGCCATGTGTAGAGTTGTGGGCCGCAACCTCTCCACATCTCCATTGCATTGACAAGTGTGAACCAAGTGGGAGAGGAGGAGGGCGCCACCTCTCAAGAGGTGGGCGCACTTCCTCAAGAGGGCGCTACCTACCCACAAGAGGGGTGCACCTCCTCTCAAGAGTATCTCATAACTCAAGATTAAAACCTTCCAACTCACCTCTAACTCTTTCTTAAGTGCCACCAAGACTTAGTGAACTCAAGTAAGGGTGAGTAACGAGTTAACTTGAAACATGTCTCCAACATGTTTCCCAAAAAATAACATTAGCTGATATTTTGTCTTTTATTGACCATTTGAGTAAAACTGATTTTAAGTGATTAAAAATCACTAATTTTACTCACAAAGTGGGTACTTACTACTTAGGTAAAGTGGGTTTTCTAAGTCCAAAAATGAATACCCCCAAGGCATATAGTGCCTCCTAGTACGGTAGTACCACTTATTTAACTTAGGAATTATTTACAATTAAAATATCCCGATTTTGCGGGAAATTTTATTTTTGCATAAAACATTAAAAAACCTAAGGGGCTTAGCGCATTTCCATGAGACTCTAGGAGGATGATTAGCATGGTGATATACATTAGACACTAGGCTTAGATGACCAAGCTAAGGCCTAACCATGTGTACATACTATAGCTTTGGAGGAATTGAGTGAAAAAACTCGGAAATTATAAATTGCTGAAAAACAAAATATAATTAACAAGTAAAAAAAACACTCTAGAGTAATGCACTCATGTCTAAGTCTCAAGAGGCTAATCCTTTTACAAGTTCATCATGCTAAATTCATCTTATTACAATTCCCCACAGGGGTATGGAAATGCGGTAAAAAAAAAGACGAAAATGGGCCATAATGCCCGGCTGGACTTCTGAACTCTGAATTTTGAACAAGTGATTGTTCAATCTTTGGCAGCTCAACTACAAGTCCATCCTAGTGCAACTTGGTGGATAACATCTCCAAAGATAAAAAATATGTTTGTTTCACCATACTTGACCTATAGCTCTAACTGTTAAAAATAGAAGTGTCACAAAACACATCGCATGTTGCTAAGAATAACTTCCTAAGATTCAAATGATGACAAGGAATCCAGATGTCATTAAATCCGAAATGCATACCTTGGAACACTGACTTCTAAATATAACAGTGTCTCAGAATGTCGCATGCAAACTATCAATAAACTCCAAATGCACCTATAAACCATCATGAATCATCTCAGAATCTCAATATGCAACATTGGAGATGGTCCCCAAGTGTGAACTGATCTCTGACACGAATGATCTAAAACTGTTATACCAACAATCCTACAAAGGATTGCCACCAATGAACTAGCCTGATGCAAATTTAGGAGCTAGCACGAGAATTGCATGGGTGCAATTTTAGGTGCTAACAGTGGCTTCATGCGGGGACAGTATCCCTCTATGGGATGCCAAGAATCCAAAAATCTGTGGTAATAGCCAACTGCTTGTTACTGCTCAAATCTCTCTACCTCTAAATTTGTAATCTGCTTCAAAATTTTGATGCCAAATGTTGCTTTCTTCTAAATATGAGCTTGATCTAAACATATAACTTGGAAAGTGCATTGTCTTTATTTAATATACCTGCATAGATTTTTGGTTAATGTCTAACAAGTGGGATGACTCCTAACTTTGAAAACCTAAGATTTTGAAAACCTAAAATACCAGTAATATCAGGACTTGGACATGACTTTGAAAATAAACTCACAGATGACATTGACGGGACCTTGCCTCTACAAACCTTAAGATAACAACTTTGGCTTCATGATAGAATGTGACTAGTACTTTTGACCATTTTCAGATTTCTGCAAATAGACTCAGACTCTGCTGCTGCAACTGCTATTATTACTGGAAATACGAATAGGCTTCTACTATAATAGGATAAACAGTACTAATATTCAGCTAACAAACTTATTTAAAAATGTAAACCTAACTTATCCTGTCCTAACAACAAGTCACAAACTGCTAAGTGAAGTCAATTTTCCAATGTAGACATGCATGCAGCTTAGAAACATGACGGGGCTTATTTTCAAGCATGGCTTCCACAAGTATGTGAACCATGGTTAGCAGTATGACATTTCAGCTGGTATACCCAACTTAAAGGATAAAATCCCAAGCACCTATGGATATAACCAGCTGTCCTTTTACAAGTAGACTCCATCCACTAGGTTGCTTTTTAATTTTTTTTGTTTTTCTGCTTAAAATTTTTATAGGATTTTTTGTCTTTTTTAGCCAAGAATATGTTTAGTTTAGTCCTTTTTTTTCTTTTTGGTTTTTCGTTTTATTTTGGTCTTTATTTGTTTGTTTTTATCGGTGATTGAAGAGTTTGATAAACCTGTGCAAGAAAAGCAATACTAACAGAATCTAAAACAGAAGAATAACAATAGCACATTCACACAGTATACACAAGATTTACCCAGGAAACCCTTAATTGGGAAAATTAGCCCGAGAGCCACACCTCTCTATCTCATTGTATTAACTCAGCTGTTCACCATACATTATTTTAGGTATTCTTCATTTTCAATTAATCCTAATCTGTTACCCCGGATTAGATTACAACCCTAATCCCTTAACTGGGATTAGATTACAATGGGCTGAAACCATTGGCCGAAAAAACACAAAAAGGACCCCTACCAAGATGTGGCTAAGTTTCCCTGCAAGGGATACATCATACAACACATATCCAACAGCGATGTGTATTTTATTGTTTCTTGTGTGTTTGCTTGCATTTTCTTTATTTTTATTTGACTGGTTCAGTCTCCTTTTTTGAGTTGACCTCTTGTTGTGCGTTCTCTTGTAGGTTTCTTTTCATATTAATTAGCTATAGCCTATAGGTAAGCTTTTTATTAACATTCTTGCATCTATCTCACTCTTGAGCATTCTCTCTCTCTTTGACCTGATGATGGATCGCATATTGCAGATCTGAATGTCGATATTTGGTTCTTGAACACATTGAATCCAGAAACCAACAACTTAACACACTGAAAGTCTAATATAACAGTGATCTAGTTCTATTATACAAGTTGAGGCAGTACCTCCTTGGCTAATTTAAATTTTTGAAAAGGATTAGGAGGATTACTTACCCTAGCTAGTTGAGAAAGCATATGTGTATTGATACAAACTGTGAGATTCTATGGCCTTCCTGTCTTTGTTGGTGCTTTTGTTCCCTTTTTTACATCCAATATGGACAGTAAAATGCTCCACTTCCTAGTTCCAAAGGAAAGCTGCTTCAAAGTATGAGACAATTTCAGTGTTTTTCTTGGCTTTCTTGCAAAATATAAGTCAACTAGTTGATTTCACCACCTTGAGATCACAGGGATTCATTATTGCACAGAAGAACCTTCCATAAGTGACACTTTCCATCTGTATCGACTTGCAAGTTCACACATCTTCAGAAGTCACAACATCCAACCAGCTAGTACTTCTTGAACCCTTGACTTACGGGCATCAGCCTCTGGTAACTTTAATGCTTTTTGCAGCTTCACACTCCTGTAGTCTCATACTCTTTGCAGCTTTACATTCCTTGAAATTTCATACTCTTCACATCGTCCTGCTCTTGGTGACTTCTCACACATAATTGCATCTCTTTTAACTCTTCTCCACAACTGTCGTCACCAAAAATGGATGGAGCCCCATACTACTTCTAAACCAACAACAGCACCAGAAGCTTACTTTAGACCTCTCTCCTTTCTCCATTGCCAAAACAGAATGGTACGAGTCCAAGAAACACAACACAGACACACATTACAACTTCCGCATTTGGCCACAACATCTAGAGTAAAACATCCTAAGTATAGCATTCTTAATAGAAAACATACACAACACATGTGCATTGTGCATAGAGTAAGATAGCATGAACTTGTATTAATTGATGCATTAACCTGTACAAATGGTCATTGATTGCACTTTCCCCACATCACACAGGGTAATTACTTTTCCAATGACATTGCTAGGGACAGTTATAGACCCAACTCACCAAAGGTCAACCTTTTTCCAAAAGGTCTGTCTAGACCTATAGGAACTACAGATTAGTGGTCTACTGTGGGACAGTTATACACCCAACTCCTCAAAATCCAACCACATAACCTGCAGCCACCATATCTCACTTTTTCTAATTTTCATCATTAAGATCAAGATGGATGGCTTATTTCAAAATTAGGTAAATAGTTGATGAATAACTTCTACTACATATTATGTAGCTAGCTCCCTTCTTCTGTAATGGTACCATGTGTCATGAAACTAACATGAGCATTCTCTAATCTTTCTTACACTGCAATCTGAATAGTTCAAGCCTTTTTTCTATGTATATGCATGTACAACAGTACATACTGATTTAATTATATTTAATTGCAGGTGCACTTTGTCCTATTTAATCTAGCTTCCTGGAATGCCTGGTTGGAAAAAGCAGATGAATTATTTGAAAAAAAGAATTGATAAAACATGTATGGCCCTCATAATTTGTATGTTATTGGGATTTCCCATCGGTGAAAGATGATTTTAAACTCTATATATAAGATGATTTAAAACTATATTTTCTTTCATACTTAAAATGTTTTATAATTGCTATTTGCTGAACAATGCTTCTACAGAATGAACAAGTTGCAGAACCAATGTGCACTTGTCTGTTTAATTAAGTTAAATTTCAGAATGTAGAAAAATATTGCTTCATACTGAACATTGATAAGGCTTTGAGGTTGGAACATGCTAGAAAGGCTTAAATATGAATTTCTAAAATTAGTCCTCAAACCATATGAAAGACATACTACTGCATGAGTGGCATGACGTGAGAAGAATATGCAGATTGTGAAAATAAGGATGCTGAACCTTTATGTTTGAATTTGTTGCATGATTGAAACTATACCATAATTTATGTGCATTGAAACTTGTTGAGAGGTCAAGACATAGCTAATTGGGTTTTGAAATTAATAAAAGATCTTCCTTAAAGATGCAATGACAAAACTTGATATTTGTACTACGCTAGTTCATTAAGGCTTGAAATTTGACATTCAACCTTTTCATTTTTTGTGTATATTCAGATGTATTGTTGTCAATATTATAATGCTCAACTTTTATCTTCTCCCAGTTTTGATTTTGATTTTGAGCTGGGGAAGCCTAGGGCTAAAACATAACTCCATGCTTGTTAGGCACCCATGTTCTCAATGTTCCTTTGGAGGTCCACACCGTCTGCTTACAGATTAATCTGAATCACTTATATAGAAACAAAGCACATTAAAATATATGTTTACAAGAGATTGACTTAAGCTCATATGGAGTGAAGAGATAAAAATATATGTTTACTACTTACTAGAGACCAAGAAAAGAAACATGTACTGTTCCATACAAAATCTTCCGTCAGCTTCCCACACTCAGACATTAAGGCTTTGATTGTGGGCATTGAAGGTTCACATCCCACAGTGAAGGGACCTCATTATATAAGTTAAAATTAAAATGGATGACACCCCTGCCCCCATTTTCTTAGGCATATGCAACATCTCTATTTTCTGTGAGATACAAAAGGGTTTTTGTCCTACTATCCCCACTCCTTAATTCCTCCCATCTTGAAGATTCTCAAGTTGTCAATTTTGCAATGGAGAACCCAACAGAAAATGACTACTGTGCATGAAGCCAGAGTATTATTTCCGAATCTCCTTTTGCCAACACTTTCATCAATCCTATTACCTCTTGGATCTGAACACAAGATAAGTCCAAATCGTTCGAAGTACAAACCCTGGGTCACCCCTTGGAAGTTCTACCCACTCTCACCTCAGTAGAACCTCCCTTCACTTAAGGCTGGCTTTCCTCCAGCACAAGGGGGGTTTCCCTAATAAAACTACAAATCTTCCCTTTGCAAAGCTGTCAATAAAATCAGATTTATAGAATGTAGTCTGTGTTTTGATTTTTTAGATAAAAGAATGAGAAGACAAGTGAGACCCTGCCTTGTCCTTTGGGGAAATGGAATCAAAGCATTAGTTGATGAAGAAGCTTGTAATGCAAAGGTGAAATCAGTAAGTTATGTTATACATAGACACCACCAATTAAATCAACCATCTTGATACATGCAATTGCTTGATAAACTCGTTAAGATACCATTTCATCACCAACTCAAACCAACTGGCATATGATGCAACTAATAAAGCAAAGATAACAGTGACTGTCGTCAAATAGAGTGAACAACAACCTTAATCTTCATTAACAGTCTTGATTACATCAAGGAACAAAGAGGACATTAATGCCTCTCCAAAACACCTTTTTCTAATCTCAAACAGTCCACCAAAACATTTATGAACGGATCTGAAAATAGAGATATACCAGCAGAATTTGATGTGGCAGCCCAGGCATCAATGTGGTTTATACCCCAGCAAAAGGCAACATACTTCACCAAAGCTTTTCCTCCCTTTAACCTGCAAAAACAATGTTCTTGGCCTTCTAAGGGGGATTTCTATCCATTTGAACTTCTGATTTTCCAAACGAGAGGAGTTTTCCCTACTCCTCATCAACCAATTTACAATAAAGTATAATTGAGAAAACTCTAGAGAGTCCTAGATCATTTTTTTCTCCAAGAAAAATTAATAAAATATATGAGAAGGGCCTAGAAATGCCACTTGTCGTCTTTAGCATGAAAGATCTCTTTTAGTTGACTTGTCAAAGCCCTTTGGAGTGATGCAACCTAGAGATTTGTGCATAAAATGCATCTAATGTGGGGTGCCTCTCTTCTTTACCATGTCAAGAGGCCACATGTCATTCCTCTAGCCAAACACTATATTATTAATCATTTTCCTTGATGTACGAGCTGATCTAAATAGTTTTAGGTGGAGTGCTCCTTGTTACAACAAACTCTTGCACCCTTAATGTGTGAAAGTGTAATGTCTATTTTTGAATAGGAGCTCCAGAGAGGAGGCTTAGTAGTCTAAACAACCCCATTAGACTATAGCCAGGGCTGTACAGGGGTAAACAAGGTTACTAGAGGTCACTTCAGTCGAGGGTGTTATAATTTGAAAGTGACATTGAGCTAAAAGTGACTAAAAGCGCTTTTAAGTCAAATTGAGCTAAAAATAGAGCAGGTGAGCTAAAAATAGGTTAACAACGAATTAGAGTTTCGAGAAGCTAAAAGAAAAGGTAAAGTGACCTAATTCATCATTATGAAGAATTTGACTTGACAGTTGAGGAGAGAGGCGCATCTCAGGAGAGAGCTATGTGGATTCTAGGAGGAAGACACCCGGAGGCTGGTTTTGGTGTTGAGAGATACACCCTAGTCATTGGGAAGATCATCCAGATCTTCCATCGTACTTCAACAACAGTTATCCAGTTTGCAGCAGTGAGGGCGCACTTGTCCAGGTAGAGGGCGCAACTACTAAGCAACATATTGATTCGACTTGTCCCAGTAAGGGAGAATTCAGTGATTCCTCTCCAACCCAGTTGAGAGGAGGGCATGACGCTTCAATTGTCTTGTTTCTCGTCAGATTCCAATGGAGAAATCATCTTGGGCGCATTACTCAGCCATTGAGGGTGCGACAGTTGGGGAGGACGCATTTGGGATTCTCGAGAGATCATCAGATCAGATCCAGGGAAGTCCTTCCGACCCATTTCTGAGGAGCCTAGGGCACTCAGTTTGAGACCCTTATCAGCTGATTCTAACGGAGGAATCACTAGGGCGCAGTTTCCAGCAGCAGTTGGGGCGCATTTCCCCAGGGGGATCCATCCGGGGTCCAGATACATCAGCAGAGGGCCGATTGTCAGGATGTCAGTCACTAGGATTGTGTGAGAGAGCAAGGCGCATTGTTTGAGACAATTTCTAGTCAGATACGAGGTGTGTAGCCACCAGGGCGCACAATCCAGTCCCGTAGCAGTTGTCATGTGAGTTGACGTAGCGCGCAACAGATCATCCAACTCATACCCTATCCAGCGTAGTCTTCTATCATTCGAGTATCATCTTTCTAGTTTACTTCTTTATTGTGTTTCGGCTAAGATCCACTTAGATTTGATCTAGCTGAGTGATTCTATATTTTCAGCCGCATACGACATTGTAATCAACAAAAAACTCATAATATATGATTTACAGTCTTTTGTGTCATTCTCTATCTGTATGCTTATTCATATGTTGTAAACAACTTATTTATCTACACACACATGAAAAGACACCAAGCATGTTAAAACCTGCAGCTTAAACGCATCCAAAAACCCCTAGTGTATCATATCAGACAGTAGACACAACAAATTAACAACTTTTCCTAGACTAGCCAGATCTGGGATATTACAGTGGTATCAGAGCTTTAGTCCTGCCATCTTGTGACTAAAGACGACGAGTTCAACAGGTGAACCAGAGGGCCATGAGCATGTAGGTGACGAGTACGTCACTTACAACAGATGCAGGGAGAGGATACCTAGACCAATCCCCCCCCCTTTCCTCCCAGTTCAGAGGAAGAGGAAGAGGCACACAGGGAAGCAGAGAGAAGGGCAGAGAATGAGGCAGAGCGTGAGGCAAAGAGGATGATGGGAGACACGTATGAGAGCCCAGAGGGCAGTGGCAAGGCACCCATGGATCTAGATGGAACTTTCATGCAAGTTATCAACAATCTGGTGGCCAATCAGCAGGCCATGACGCAGTCCTTAGCACAGATGGTTGATAGATTGGCTATAGTGAGCACACAAGCCCCACATGCAGCGCAGGGAAACTCAGGGGTAGGCAGTAGACCCCATTCACCTACTTGCACATACACTTCTTCGAGTAGGATTCCTAGGCCATTGTTCCCTAGTTTCTAGAGGGCACCCCCAACAACAACAGAACAACCGATAACACAAAGGCAACCCACTCAGGCAGAGGACATTGCAGAGTACATGAGGGAGTACGCAACATTGGGCCGTGACTTCCATCAGGACATGACCCTGGTCGAGTACTGTGGACTCAGACTCAGGAACCATCCTAGAGAGCCTCAGAGAGGAGGACAGCCGCAACAACAAGGGCATAACATGGATTTCATCCGGAAAGTTGGTAAACTCAACATACCTTCTTTTGACGAATCGTCCAAATGCATTGCTAGAGCTTGGGTACAAAAGTTAGACACGTACTACAAGCTCAACCAGATGACCGAGACAGAGGCTATTAGTTTTGCTACCCTACACTTGGAGGGTGAGGCACACGAGTGGTGGCATTATGGACTGGTGACGTTGGGTCACAGTCACATCACTTACTACAGGGAGTTCACAGAGAGACTCATGGATAGGTTTGACAGGAGGGATCCAAAGATCCATTTCAGGGATCTAGCCCAGTTGAGGCAAACTGGCACAACAAAGGCATTCATCACAGAGTTTTAGCGGGTAGCAGTGGCAGTGACATATATCTCAGAGCCTAGGTTGATTATGTTGTTCATAGAGGGGCTCACAGAACCCTTGAGAGGATGGGTGAAGGCATACAGGCCTCACACCTTGCAAGATGCCACCTTATGCACTCGAGATCTAACAGATTCAACGTCGAAGACTAAACCCTTTTCCAAACCCTTCATACCAAAAAGGGACCTGTTATTGCGCAGTTTGTAGCTAGGAGCAAAGGCTGTAAGGTAGAAGGCCAAACTGACGTAACAGGAACCTATCCCACCCAATGTCACCACAATGGGTAGGTTCTTTCTCTTTAGGGAGGTTAGGCCCAAGGGAGACGTCCCCGGTGACCTGGGGTTTTGAAGAGGCTTCAAAGGATAATCAGGCAATGACAAGTTTCCCCCTTCACAGATCACCACCAAAGCAGATAGTCCGACTTATAGCCAATAAAGACAACCAAGTAGGATCCCTGCCCAAGAACAAAGCAACAACAAACTTGATATATGCAGGCTGTGGTTAGTACTTCATATACATTAAAGACTATTTGATATTCAATATGAGCAATTTAAAAGTAAATGTTGACGAAGTCAATGTTTACAAAATAGCAATGGCAATAATGTCACTTCATCAATAAATACTAGAATGATACAACATTCAATATAACAAATAACTTCTTAACTCAATTAATGCCTTCAACTACCATTCAATTACTCAAAAGACAAAACGTTACTGCAATAAAGATGAAATATTCAATGATGACGTCAACAACTTAGGGTTAGTAGGTTAGTCTAGGCTAGGGTTAGTGTAGTTAGGGTTTCAATTTCAAAAGGTTTGAGAGTGTTTAGATTCAATTCTGCTTCAACGTTGGAGGTCTTGGGATCAGTGCCTTAGGGTAGAATGGAGTCAATAAGTGAAGGACGCATAGGTTGAAGGAGACGATATTTCAAAGGACTAGAGGGAAAAGTTTCAAGGTGCTGCTAAAGCAGGGCCTCAAAGACAGAACCCTAGGGGAGAGAGGCTCACTCTGGTTTTGCAAAAGCAAGGCCTTGTGCTCTCTCCTTCTCGACAAACGGCTAGCTCAGATGAAGCACAAAATCAAGACAAGAAAGTTTAATGAGGGAGAGTTGCTACAACAAGGCTCTTTCATCAAACCCTAAAGGAAAAACGACCCTAAGTGTAGATAACCTAGGCCTGGGACGTCTTCCTCCTCTTGAATTCCAAAAGGTACGGCTAGCACAAGGGAAAGAGAAACAAGGAGTGTAGCTACGGCTAGGCTCTCTTCCTCTCTTTCAATGGCTGAAGGTTTCTCTATCAGGGGACATGAGACAAGAGCCTACTTGTGTGCTTGTCACCTAGGGTTTTGATTCA
>SNQJ01S0000747.1:138238-192254 GCA_010110895.2 Picea sitchensis | reverse complement strand
GCCCTCCATGGGCTCATCAGTCACA
This sequence comes from Picea sitchensis, assembly GCA_010110895.2. Lineage (NCBI taxonomy): Eukaryota > Viridiplantae > Streptophyta > Pinopsida > Pinales > Pinaceae > Picea > Picea sitchensis. Next base: position 192,229 of record SNQJ01S0000747.1, on the reverse strand, counting down.
TGGATCATGGCAATGTCAATCACATTTCATCATTAATATTATTAAACACATGCATAAAATCCCTAATACATCAATCAATAGCTCAAAGACGTTACACAAGCTTGCAATACAAGTCTGGGGAAAATGACAAGGCTTCCTATTGGGCTAGTGTCCACAGAAAAGGGCAAGTTCCCAGAAAGACCTCCTCCAAGCCATGCAAGTGGGTGGTATGGTTAGGGGATGTCCAAGCATGTGGGTGCAATGATGGCCAAGGGTGCAAAGATGTTACCTGTGGGTGCCTTTGTAGAAGGCGAGCTGTCCCTATCATGGATGCATTTTTTCCAAGCCCATTCTTGCCTTTATTCTTTTTATTCTTTTTACTCTTTTATTTGTTTTTTGTTCAAAAGCTAATAAGGGGACACTGCCTTGGCATGGTGACCAGAGCTGACAACGTTACCCACAAGTACTTTCGCAGAGATGAGAAGGCTGGCTCGTGATGAGACCCCCTTTCCCTTGGCCATGCAACCAAGAGTCACTGCCTTGGCGTGGTAACCAGCTGGTGGCAATGTCATACTGCTAGGTACCCATGGACCTAATAGGCTGGCTCGTGATGAGACCCCCTATCCTCTGATTAGGTATTGTTTTATTATTTCTTCGGGTCCCTCTTGTTTCTTGCTGAGAAGCTTTTTATTGCTTTCTCAAGGATCTCGGGGTGAAGCATCTCGAGGTTCATTTTTAGGCTTTTATCTTTTACTAGCTTGCTTTTACCTTCTGGGCCTTTAGCCCCTTCTTCCCATGAGGTAAGGTGCAGTCCTGAAAATAGGTCAATCCAATGCCTAGACAAGGGGAATGGGATAGATGAGCGGGAAACAAGATGTAAAAGTGGTAGTATGATGGGAGTGGACTGTGGATTTTCAGAAATCCCCCCAGTGGCAAACCAAAACCTACAGACACAGGCTTGCTAGGGCACCCTGTCAATCCCCCCAAACATGGTCAAGTGGACAAATGTAAGATCCAAACAATTGTTAGAGATAAAATGAATCAGATGCATATATTCAAAGGTTTCAACGATCAAAAGTGACACATACCATGATACCTGGACCAATTACCTCATGGAGCAAGAACCTCTTCTGATATATGACCAAGCTGATGGTGATGGATGTTGCTGCTGCTGACAAGACAAAGACAATGGAAGAAGAAAAGGTGGGCCCTCCAGGGCCATGCTCAGGTCAATCCTGCTCTCGGTACTCCATGTCTAGGATCTATGGGCCTCGAGACATGATCTCCTAGTTATCCCTAAAAAGTGGGGATAACTGGACCGAGACAAGAAGCCATTCCAGAGAGAGTGGAAGGGCAAGGAGAAGTTGGATGATGAGACAAGGTGAGAGCTTATGAGGAAGAAGCTCTGCTTCACCTGGAAGGACCCTTGGGTCTCAGGCCACAGGTGCATGGGCAAGGGAGAGATCCATTATATTGAGGTGGCAACAGACAGTGTGGATAGTGAGGAGGAGGGGCATGATAGTGGTTCTACTAGCTCAAAGGAGGATCCATCACAGGCGAAGGAGAGACCTCCCCAGAGACCACCGACATTGGTAGGGACCCAACCACCGGTAGTGCCATAGCCTCGTGAGAAGGCTAACAGATGATCACCAACAAAGGGAGGAGTCATAGTGACCCTTTCTGGTGTTCCAAGGTATGAAACCCTCCGGATCAGAGGGACTATTCAGGGACAACAGGTAATTTCCCTGATAGATGGTGGGTCCACCCACAACTTTATTGATGCTTCATTGGTGTCGAGGTGGGCACTTCAGACAGAGGAGTTTGAGGGGTTTGACGTTGCAGTAGCAGATGGCCACACAATGGAGTGTCTAGACAGAGTCCCGGACTTGGAGATTAAGCTAGGTAACTACACTGTGAGAGAGACATTTTATGTAGTTGACCTATTTGACATAGATGTGGTGTTGGGAGTCCAGTGGTTGATCACCTTGGGAAAGATCACCACCAAGTACCAGATCCTAGAGATGGGGTTCAAAGACTGTGAGGGGAAGAGGATTGTGCTGAGGAGCATGTCGTTAGGGGCACCCATGACATTTTCAGCCAAGAGGATGGAGAGGATCTTCAAGCATGGGGGAGGTAGTGTATGTTGCAGAGTGCTTGATCACTACACAGAGGGATTAAGATGGTCAACAGTAGTATCAGACATAGATCAAGACCTTGTTGGGACATCAACAAGTTTTTGGTTCGATTCCACCAGGGAGACCACCTGATAGAGGGTTTGAGCACACCATTAAGTTGGAGGAGGGGGCTAAACCCATGATCACAACACCCTATCGTCATTCTCGGAGGTTCAAGGATGAGATAGAGAAAACAGTTAAGGAATTTCTAATGATGGGACACATCAGACCTAGCAGTAGTCCATTTGCTTCTTCAGTTGTCTTAATTCTGAAGAAGGATGGTACCATGAGGATGTGCATCGACCACCGGGCCTTGAACAAGAAAACCATCAAGAACCGATATCCTATCCCTCACATCGATGAGTTGATGGATGAACTGCATGGGGCAGTTTTCTTCTCGAAGATTGATCTACGCTCTGGATATCATCAGATCAACATCCGAGAGAAGGACATAAAGAAGACGACATTTCGATGCCACTTCAGTCATTTTGAGTTCCTGGTTATGCCATTTGGGATAACCAATGCACCGGCTACATTTCAATCTTGCATGAACCACACATTCAAGGATCAGTTGAGGAAATCAGTGTTGGTATTCTTCGACGACATCTTGGTTTACAACAAGACATGGTAGGAACATCTGAGGCACTTGGATGAGGTACTCAACATCATGGAGGCACAATCACTACACGTTAAAGACTCCAAGTGTGAATTCAGTATGACAAAACTACTTTACTTGGGCCACATTATCAGTGCGCAGGGGGTACAGATGCACCAAGAGAAGATTAGGGCCATTCTAGATTGGCCAACGTCCAGGAATGTGACAGAGTTGAGGAGCTTCTTTGGGCTATGAAAATATTACAGGCGGTTTGTCAAGGGTTTTTCTCAGCTGAGAGCACCACTTACAGATATCACCAGACATGGGGCCTTCATCTGGACTGATGAGTCGCAGAAAGCCTTTGATCACATGAAGGAAGTCATGGGCACATGCCCAGTGTTATCATTACCATACTACACTTTGTTGTTTGTATTAGAGTGTGATGCATTCAGAGAGGGAATCAGGGCAATTTTGATGCAGGGAGAACACCCCGTTGTGTTCGAGAGCAGGAAGCTCAGTCAGCTCGAGAGGCTGTACTCTATTTATGACAAGGAAATGTTGGCAATCATGCATGCCTTGACCAAGTTTAGAGAATATTTGGTGGGAAACAAGTTCGTTGTCAAAACAAATCATAACAGCTTAAAGTATTTCCTTGAGCAGAAGGATCTCAATGAGCGCCAACAGAAATGGGTGACGAAGGTGCAGGGCTTTGATTTCGACATAGAGTATGTCAAGGGGAGGAAGAACATTCTGGATGATGCATTCTCTAGGAGACCTGCGGCATGTTCTTTGATAGAGGTTTCAACGGATTGGAAATCCCATTTGTTGGTGGAATATTCCAAGAACAAGTTTTCTTGTAAGGTTTTGGATGGGTAGGTTTAGGATGACAGGTACAGGGTCATTGACGACGTCATATTCTACAAGGACAAAGTCTACTTAGTGCCAGGTTCAGGGCTCAAGAAGAAGATCTTAGCAGCAGTTCATGATTCGCCACTGACATGCCATCAAGGGTTTTTCAAAACCTACAGGCAGATTAGAGAGAGGTTCTCATGGAAGGGACTCAAGCAAGATGTTATGAGGTACATCAGTGAGTCTGTGACTTGTCAGCAGAACAAGTTAGAGCATACACTTCCAACAAGACTACTTCAACCGCTTCCCATTCTAGAGTAGAAATGGGAGAGCATATCGATGGACTTCATCACAAGCCTACCCAAGGTTTAGGGTAAGGACTGCATCTATGTGGTGGTTGACATATTGATCAAGTTTTCTCACTTCTACGCCATACCGACAGATTACAACGCATTTCAGGTGGCCGAGTTATTCTTCAGGGAGGTCTTCAGACTCCATGGGTTGCCGAGGAACATCGTCAGTGACAAGGACAATGGGTTTATTGGTACATTATGGAGGGAGATGTTCAGATTGGTAGGGACAGAGTTGACACCCAACACTAGCTATCACCCTCAGACAGATGGGCAGACCGAGATAGTCAACAAGTGGGTTGAGGGGTATTTTAGAAACTATGTGAGCAGACAACAAAGAACATGGGTTAGGTGGCTACATCTAGGAGAGCATTGCTACAACACCACCTTCTACATGTCCATTGGCATGACACCCTTCCAAGCATTATACGATTATGATGCTCCCACTTTGATAGACTTGGTTTTCGAGGAGAGCATAGCTCCCAAAGCCAAGGAATGGGTTATCGAGAGTCAGGAGATTCTCAAATTACTGAAAGAGAACCTGCAGACAACGCAGAATCGACAGAAGATGAGTGCAAATAGGCACAAGATAGAGCACAACTTCGAGGTTGGGGGGACTTGGTAGTCCTAAGACTCCAACCTTATAGACAGTCATCTTTGAAGAAGAGTGGGGTTGAGAAGCTAAAACCTAGATTCTATGGACCTTACAGGATTAGGCATAGGGCAGGCGAGGTGGCCTATGAGCTAGAGCTTCCAGAAGGGAGCCAGATTCATAACGTGTTCCACGTTTCTTGCCTCAAGAAGGCTGTGGGACAATTCATCAACACATCAGAGGAGTTTCCCCCCTTGGATGAGGAGGGGAAATTGGAGTTGGTTCCGGAGGAGGTATTGGAGTTCCGAGAGTGGAAACTGAGCTGGGTCATTAGAGAGTGTCTGGTCAGATGGAGAGGGATTCCAGTGGAGGATGCTACTTGGGAGAGCGAGTAGGTGTTACAACACCCTGGATTGTTATTGCTTGAGGACACACAATCTTGGGAATGGAGGACTGCAATTTCCCTTTTCGAATAGGAGCTCCACAGAGGAGGCTTAGTAGTCTAAACAACCCCGTTAGACTATAGCCAGGGCCATACATGGGAAAACATGGTTACTAGAGGTCACTTCAGTCGAGGGTGTTATAATTCGAAAGTGACATTGAGCTAAAAGTGACTAAAAGTGCTTTTAAGCCAAATTGAGCTAAAAATAGAGCAGGTGAGCTAAAAATAGGTCAACAACGAATTAGGGTTTCGGGAAGCTATAAGAAAAGGTAAAGTGACCTAATTCATCATTATGAAGAATTTGACTTGACAATTTGACTTGACAAGGAGAGAGCTTTGTGGATTCCAGGAGGAAGACACCCAGAGGTTGATTTTAGTGTTGAGAGACACACCCTAGTCACTGGGAAGATCATCCATATCTTCCATCGTACTTCAACAACAATTATCCAGTTTGCAACAGGTAGAGGGCGCACTTGTCCAGGTAGAGGGCGCAACTACTGAGCAACAAATTGATTCTACTTGTCCCAGTCATGGAGAATCCAATGATTCCCCTTCGAACCAGTTGAGAGGAGGGCAAGATGCTTCTATTGCCTGGTTTCTTGTCAGATTCTGACAGAGAAATCATGTTGGGCGCATCACTCAACCATTGAGGGTGCGACAGTTGGGGAGGATACATTTGGGATTCTCGAGATATCATCAGATCAAATCCATGGAAATCCTTCCGACCCATTTCTGAGGATCCTAGGGCGCTTAGTTTGAGACCCTTATCAGTTGATTCTGACGGAGGAATCACTAGGACACAGTTTCCAACAACAGTTGGGGCGCATTTCCCCAAGGGGATCCATCCGGGGTACAAATACATCAACAGAGGGTCGATTGTCAGGATGTCAGTCACCAGGACCATGTGAGAGGGAAAGGCACATTGTTTGAGACAGTTTCCAGTCAGATCCGAGGTGTGTAGCCACTAGGGCGCACAATCCARTTCCACAACAGTTGCCGTGTGAGTTGTCGTAGCGCGCAAACAGATCATCCAACTCATACCCTATCCAACAACAGTCTTCTATCATTCGGGTATCGTCTTTCTAGTTTACTTTATTGTATTCCGACTATGATCCACTTAGATCTGATCTAGCCGAGTGATTCTCTATTTTCAACCACATACGACATTGTAACCAACAAAAAACTCATAATATATGATTTACAGTCTTTTGTGTCATTCTCTATCTGTATTCTTATTCATATGTTGTAAACAACTTATTTATCTACACACACATGCAAAAACACCAAGCATGTTAAAACCTGCAGCTTAAACGCATCGAGAAACCCCTAGTGTATCAAATCAGACAATAGACACAACATATTAACAACCTTTCCTAGACTAGCCGGATCTGGGATATTACAGAAAGTCCCAAGAACAAGGGGCTAGTTTGTGTAACTATGAATGCTACCCACTGTCACCACAGTGACACTTCCTCACTCTTTAGGTTGGTTTCTCTCTAACTGAAGGGGAAGGGGAAGGGGGGTATCCCAAAGGGAGATGACAAAGTTCAAAAGTTTTAATGTTTAATCAACAAGGTTTGATTGGACTAAATGATTTGTTTGGAATATCATTGAAGTAATATTCAATTTGATTTGCAAGTGATCATTCCAAACTAGGTTTCAAGTCTTGTTATGATGTGTGAATTTGGGTTAATTGAATTGTTTCCAATCTGAATCTTGGAGATGTTTTGCTGAAATATTGTTTCAGATTTATGTGTGAATTTTAGGGAGCTAATCATGTAAATGATATGAACATAAAGTGAATGCTTCAAAATCAGATTTTGGGTTAATTGAATTGTTTCCAATCTGAATCTTGGAGATGTCTCGGTGAAATATTGTTTTAGTTTTGTGTGAATTTTAAGGAGCTAAGCATGTAAATGATATGAACATGAAGTGAATGCTTCAAAATCAGATTCTGGAAATAAATTACAACAAAGAGAAATGATGCAAAATGCAAAAAACTTTCATGCTATACATGAAACAAAAATTTCATAATGAACTCCCTAACATTTGAAGTTGAAAAATGCCTCTATAAGATGCAATTTTTGAACCTTAAATAGTTCTGGAAATTTGATTTTGATTTTCTGAAATGATTTAATTGTTGGAAATAATGATTAAACTAAAATAGAAAATGAATCAAGTTTCCAGAATGTTAAATTAGAAAGCAACTAAACTATTGGAAATGCAATTTGAAATTTAAGGTAAGAATTTTCAGCAGACAAAAATTATAAGAGTAGCCTACTTTATGTCTAAGATTGAGGTTTTAGGTAAAATAAGCTAGCTGAAAATAAGAGTGTTGAAATGCACAAAATAAAAATATCAATTTAAAATGATAATGTCCAGCACACAAATGGTATAAGAGTAGCCTAGCTTATGTCTAAGATTAAGGTGTTAGGTCAAATAAACTAGCGTTGAAATGCACAAAACTTGAAATAAAAATTTAAAATAGTAATTTCCAGCAAGCTATATTTATAGTCTAACCTATTTCCAAATTAAAATGCAAACTCTTAGGCTAAACTATGGTTGAAATCAACAATTTCTCTAAAGTATACAACAAATATGAACTAGATGTATGTATGAAAGAGTTTATAAAATTTCCAGCAAGGTAAGAAGTTGAAAGATTAAAAAATTAAGTGGATGAGAGAGGGGGACACAAGTGCCTACTTATCCTTGGGCTAATGGAGTCTATTTTAATCCCACGATGATGGCTTAACTTAATCTGTGCTTGAGGATTCTAAACGATGCCCTAGAGCATGCCACAAAGTTTACTATTAGGTGAATTGAAAGAAACTAAATATGCAAGGATATCTAAAAAATATTGATAATTTCAGAATTAGGTGAAAGTGTTATTTCCCTAGGAGTTTCTAGCCTAGTTACTACCTAACTTTGAAAAACAACTAAATTAAAAACATCTAAAGTAATAAACAAAATAGCTAAGATAAGGAGAGATCACACCTAATTATTCATACTTAAGAAGTCTTCACTCGATGATTGGAAGTTGCTCCAATCCACCACAAATATTCACCAAAACGTCTCACACAACATATAAAACAAAAGTACTCCAAAGCTATGTTTCAAGAAGAAGATAAATACTATTGCTCACTCAACAACCACTATTACAAATGATGAAAGCCTCTTATTTATAGAGTTGATCATGTTTAATGAGTCAAAACATTTTAAAATAATAATAAAATCCTCTCATGTGAATCAGAAACCTTAGGGTGCATTCTGGTGCATTCCTAAGAGAGAGAAAATCTCTCATGAGTAATAAAATCATGCTAAAGAGAAGTGTACCCATGAAATTTGTGCCAGGTAGTTGTAACTACCTTTCCGAATAAAAATAATGGTCCTCAACAAGTGTGTCATAAGTCAAAAGTTGTCTACAATGAAATGCCTCAAAATAGAAAGTAGTTATTCCATGGAGGCACACCACTCTCAACATAGCAAGTTACCAATTCCATGGAATAGAATAATAATATCTATGTGATGACTACTTCCAAATCTTGGAATATGTGAAGAATATTCTCGAAATAGTAAGTGTGCTCAAGGATCTAGTCAAATATCCTCTTCAAGGCTAAAACAAGGTGTAAAAAAAATAAAAAAATTGATTTAATGAGGTGGAAGTGGTCATGAAAGGAAGGGTGCATGCATAATGTTGGCCCTTGACCAAGTTTTGAGGAAACATTGGTCATGTTTGACCACTTTTGGGACTTCGACAAGCTGGTCGAAGATGGAGTGCCCAGGCGGAGTTGAGATCGCGAGATCTCACTTGTTTTGCGGGGTTGTGGACCGAGAAAAGGGTTTACTAGGGTTTATGTAATGGGTTAAGGGATGTCGACCCATGGGTTTACCCATGATTATGCCTTTTTGTAAATGTATAAATAAGTAGCAAAGCGATGTAATAAGAGTAGGTGTTGGCTATGTGCACAATATGTTGTAAGTGTTAATGTTGGCTCAATGCAAGAGATTGTAAGTTGCTTTGTGCAATCTGGCTGTGTGAAGTAAGGCTCTGTGCCTTGACCTGATTTTTGGAGGGAGGATCTGGTGCGCAACGCGTAGACCTACTKTCCTTTGTGGAGTTGGGCTCTGTGGTTTTATGCACAAGAGAAGACGAATGTAAAAAGATTAAAGACTAATAAAGAGGAAGAAAAAGTTGGTGAACGTAGCCCCACACTGGGGTGAACCACGTATATCCTGTGTTTGATGTGCTTTGTGTGATGTTGTTGATGTTGTTTATGATGCTTATCCGTTTGGTGCATTGATCTTTATGTATGATAGATAGGTCTATGGATGCTTAGTGCTTTATTGATGTTGAATGAATGCTAGATCTGAGTTAATGCTATGTGCTAAGCAACTGGAAGTGTTTGATCTTTATTATTACTGTGTTGATATATATTTAGGGTTTAATCTGCGATGTGAATGAGGCTTATGAACTAATGCATATTGTTGTCTAAGTGTTCTGTTAAGTGTTGTAATCACAGATCTGTGTCCCAGCCTGGTTGTAGACACCTGAGTCCTGCAACCCCCCTGCCTCTACCTCGAGTGAGACTTCATCTGCTTCGTAGGTGTTGCCGAAAGGGCCGATAGTTAGGGTTTTTTTGGTGCGCTTTTGAAGCGTTGAACCCTGGGTCTGCCCCTGTGTCAATACATAACTACCCCTCAAAGGAATCGTGGACTAAAAGAACTCCTCAGTATGCATGCCAAATGAATTGAATTGCTCAACCATGTGGCACATGTGGGTTTGAAGCTAAAATAACCAAAATCGATTTATCATGATGACACACACACATACACATTATTGTATATTGCTTCAACACATGTGCGAAAGGGGAGCAGGTTGTGTTCCTTGTGCACAAAGTCATATTCCCTACATTTTTGGTGTTGTTTTTTTTTCTTTTTTTTTTCGAAAATTTTAAATTGGGACTCGTGAAATAAGGTTAGATTAAGGTTTAAAACACAACAATAAAATAGGCCAATAATGTGGTGCTTCAACCTTAGTTTTGGGTTTGATTAATCAACAGTAAAATATCCCAAAGCACGTTCCCACATGGAAAAATGAGTTTTATTGAAATATGCCAAATGAGAATTAAGTTATGAAGGAAAACTATATGGAAATGGGTGAATATGGGTCATGCGCGCTCTATGAGAGGGGAAATGATGGAATATGAGTGTGATATAAAAATTGTATAGGAAAAATGGAAACACGATAACATAATGGGTGGCACCTAGGCTAAATGATGGACGAATGATGAAATGGGACATGCATCTACACACAATACTAGGAAATACAATAACAAGCTAGATGAACCACAAATAGGAACATGATGAACTCACCATGAAATGATTAAGAAAACATAATGACGAGAATATCATGAGCACAAGGTAAGGAGATAGGGGATTTTTTCACCAATGATCAATCATGGAGTAGCACCTGCAACAAGATGAGTGAGTACATATATTGTTCAAGCAACCTCCACCAATGATATATGACCAATAGATTTGATAAGCTGAAGTGAGAAAATGAGCATGAAAATGATACTGCCAAATCATCCTGTGATAATGTCACCTTCCCCCTTGATTGGCCAAGGGTCAAGTAAGCAAAGAAGGTAGCACATAACAACATGTGCGATAACAAAGTGCGACAAGATTTGCAATGGGTACATAGAAAATCCATGGGTGTCATTTTGGTAGGTGTCATGAACTAGTCCTTGTTACACTCGATACAATATATGGTGTAACAATAGGCTCCAACATGGGGGTACTCTTCTTGGGAGTACATGAGAACCTCATAAATCTCTCGTACTTGGTGAAGCTCAACATGACGAGAAGATCAAGTGACAAGCTGAGAATATCACCCTAACAAAATATGATGCCAATACAAAATCTATGATCACACTAGATGCAAGGCTCATATAGTTGGCAAATGAAATGCAAACCTACTCTAAAATCCTTTTTTTTTTTTTTAAATCTACTCTACATGAAACGAGTAGATGAGCCATCCTATTCTAAATGAAATGCAAGGTTCATATAAAGGATGAACCATAACTCATGAAATGCAAGGTTCAAAAGGAATGCAAGATCCAACATGATCAAACCCTAGTATGAAATGCAATTGCAATATATTCTACATGTTCTCTAGAGCTTATTTTTCTTCTAATATGCCTATATGACACTAAGCATTGGTATACTACAATTTGAGAACTTGCCTATTTATGGGCAAATGTAGTTTTTTGAAATGTTCCCAAACAAATTTGCTTGGAACATGTTAAGTTTTATGGGTTTTCTGGTTGTGGTATTTCGTTAAACAGTTTTCTTGCAGAGTATTTCTAGGTTGTTTATGGTTTGATATTTATGTGTTTTTGCAGCCAATAGTTGCATATAAAAAATAGATAAGAATATAACTAAACTTCAGCAAAAAACCATGAAGGACAATACAATTAAATAGCCACAAATCATATCTGACCTTTATTTATTAAATAAGTCGCTCCATACATGAAATATTCAGATCTGTAAATACATATATCAGATTGGTTCTATGGCTATAGGTAGCTCCAAAAACAAGATATAACAATGAGATGCAAATCCTAAAATTCTCCGAACACCTCCTTAAGTCTAGATCTCCAAAATGGCTCTGTTCCTTGAGACTGTATGATCACCCTAGATGGAAAGTGTGCCCCATTGACTGTAGAAACCCTAACAAATTCAGCCTCTTTAGAAATGGCCTCAAACGCTCTATAAAATGATGCCCAACTGTAGATCTGAGGATGAAAAACACATGAGAAGAGATCCCTTTGATGTAGCAAGAGATTCAACCCTCCAATTGACTGTATCACTAAGTGCCAATGCACCCTCCTTGAGGAATTTTTCCCAGCTCCGAGAAATGATAAATTTGGAGGATAAGAAACCCCCACAAGTTCCAAAAGAGGCATTTTGATGATGGAAAAGAGCCTCCAATCAAGATCTGGCCCAAAACCAATCTCCACAAACCAAATCGAACTCTCCTTTGCTAACTGGTGCACCCTCTCTATAGAAACCCTCTAGGTTGCGCCCTCTTTCACTAACTGATGACTGGAATGGATCTGAACTGAGATAGAAACCGAAGTAGAATGGTGAGGGATGAATATTTCACCTCATTGGACAAGCTTGGATCAGGAAAGGTGGAATCTTTGACCACCGAGCTGATCTCTAGGGTTTGTTCAATCAAAACCCTCAAAACCCCCAAGTGCATGGGCTCTCTAGCAAGAAGCTAGAAATCAAAATGATAATCAACATAATGAGATAATAGAGGCCCCTATCTCTCTTTTATCCCCCCTGTTCACCTTTTCCCTCCAAGTGAATTTTACTTTATTTTTATTATTCTTTAATTAAATCACTTTATGAATTAATTGGCCATTTTGCCTCTAAAAAGTGATTTATTCGTCCCTATGGCTTCTCCGGTCACTGAAAGTCACTTCTCATCATCTAATCTTGTAGTGCTCTTCCTCCCGATTCTGATGAGCTATTACACTAAGAGGTTTCTCCAAGTATTATGCCCAAAATGACCTTCTTAGTGAAATTAATTAAAATATGACCCAAAATAACTCAAAATTACGAAAATCGTCAGAATGCAACAAAACCAAAGCCAAGTTGTGCGGAATGGATCCTGATAATGAAATATGATGAACGATGCAAGTCGGGCCCAATAAAAACCCTCAATATCTCATGAACTCACTGTCACCCCCATCTGTCTACTTTGGTAAGTATAACTCTCTGTAACATAATAATGTCCAAAAAGGGGGACATTATAGTCCTCCATGCTAGAAATATTGCTTGTCCTCAAGCAATAACTGAATCAATATTTATGTGATACCAGGATCCCATATCCACCTGTGTGACCTATAATAAGCTCTCCTCAATACATGGCCCCTCCAAGTGCTCACCACACATGACACCCAAATGCTCCTGATGAGTAGAATGATTGTGTGCACCCAATATTAAGTCAACTCCCCAAGTAACCTCTCTACCCGGATCTTGACCCCATCAAACTCTGGACTACCAAGCACGCCAATCCCTGGATCCCATATCAAGATGCGAACTACAGTTCCTTGTGAAGTATAGTCCTGTAAGACACCAACACCATGATGAATCTCCTGGAGATCCCCAACCAACGGAACAAGTATATACAATATCCATCCATCAAGGAGTCTCTCACATAAATCCATCTCCCAACTATCGTCTCTGGAAGAAGCCAGACCCCCTACCAACCAAGGAGATGATCTGCTGCTATATCTGATCTTCAACCTAGGAGATCCCTCTTGCCACAAAGCATACTCATCTGGACTTTCTTTCAAATTCCTCCAACAATGGAGTTAATCAATCATGCAAGTCTCTGAAACCCTCATGCGCTCTATAAAAGCACCAAATCCCGCATCACATAGCTCTAAAGGTTTCATACCAAGTATCTTGGTTCCCACAAAACTGTAAACCTTTGGCCGAAGTATGCTGATAGTCATGATGTCCTGTCCATAATCACTAAACTTGGCCTCCTTGCCAATCCATACTATTTCCTGCGAAGTCCCATGCTCCAACAATATCCCTATGATGTATGCCCTACTATATATCTCTAGTGCCCCAAGGTCGAGAGAAGCTAGCATACTCTCCCAACTCAGCGCTGAAACAAGGGTGGCTACATATTCATGCCCTGACTCATGATGCTGACATACCAAACATGCCCCCATGTGTCTCATGAAATCATCATCGAGATTCCCCAAGGAGAATGTCTCTTTGTCTTGATGACGAGTCCTGAAATGGCCAAGTTGTCCAATCATAGGTACATCATATACGATCCTCAAGATCCCTGACGTTGCCTGCTGTGACCATACCTTCTGCTAACTGATCTCATAGATCTTATCAGAAGCACCTGTCCATCTCTACTCCCAGTCCTCATCCTGTTGAGTCTCTGAACCTGTATCCATCTTTGGAACATACTCTGTCCCATGACTGAGGATGCTCTCCATCACGCCCCAAGACTCATATGACTGTCTCGGATGAACCACCCCTATCCTGTTGTATATAATCCAGTCACTCCCGTCAAGTGGTCTCTGCCTACCAACTCTCCATGTCCCCTGCCACTCTCTATCTTCCCCTATGTTGCTATCTATGATGAAAGTATCGGGGAAGGATAACATAAATAACTGCAACTGTATGTAGGAATGGAAAGTATCATAGAATTTGGTCAATCCAAAGGACTTGACCAAACGCTCATCCACTGACACCCATGGTGAGTAATCACCTGTACTCATCACTAAACTCCAACCATCGGGTCAATCACTCTCCCGATGGTCAATCAAGCAACTGGTCAATCACTCTCCCTCCATCATCACTCATATAGCTGCTGAACTGGGAAGGTGATATCCTAGAATTATGTTCTGCTGCAAGGAAGAGGAATCTCCATGCTCCACTAAGTGTGTCTCCTACTTGCAATCCAATGCATCCCCCTGAATCCCGTTGTACACCTCTGCATGCTCCTATGAATTATCTCTCATCATCATATGCCCCTGTATACTCATGAAAACCTTTGTATCCTCCTGCATCATCATGTATCCAAGGTGTACTGTTGGGTCAACCTCTATATGGATGTCATCCAATCCTGAAACACCAATGGAAGTGTCCTCATACATGCCCCTGGCTCTCGAATCCCCAGGTGTATGTGTAATACCAGCTGTCTCAAAAACCCTCATGAATGGTGGTCCCTGTGACACATAGATAACCTCCAACATATTTTGGTCACATCTCTCCATATCCATGATTGATAATGGGTGTCCCTCACGCACCTCCATCAACTGGTGCTCCTCTACCAGCCCACCAACATCCTTTGGCGAAGTAGCTAAAGTAAACATCTGGCTCTCTTTTGAGATAGATGTAGTGGATCCCCAACTAGTCTCATCAAGAAACTCCTCTAATATGGACCCTGATTCCCAAAGGGATGTCTGTGCACATTCCAAGAATCCCCATGTGCTCGCCAACTCATGAGTGAGTCAGTCCACCTCAATCTCCTTTTCCCTTAGTTCCATGTGATACATCTCGCCAACCTCCAATAGGTAATCTCTATCCATCAACAATTGCTGGTAGTCAACCCCCATCACAGTCACTCTCTCCCTGAGTGTATGTAAGTCATCAATGGAAAGCCCCCCATATGAACTATCATGTTCCATTGAGGCCCTCCAACAATAACCTGCCACCAATGTGTGTGTATCATCAATGCATCTAGTGGTTTCCATGATCATGTCCTCACTGACTCTCAATTGTCTTGTCAAGTGTCATGACTCCTGATCACAATCCTGCTAAGGTGCTATCTCATGTGTCTCATTGCTAGTGTCAACAATGGAATCCCCAATAACACACTCCTCAAAAGATAAGGCACTGAACTACCCACTGTCCACTGTGATACTAAGTTCTCCTGTATGCCACTGCACACCATCACCAACTGCTACTCCCATCTGAATCACCCTGTATCCTTTATGGGTAGTTGTATCCTTATGTTCCCTCACTCTTCTAATGTCATCTGCACCTGGATCCCATACATATGCGTCCAGACATGAGATATGGTCATCCTGACCAATAAGGAGTGCATCCTCATCACTGTAGACCGGTCCTGGAAGTGAGTATCCCATCAAACTATCAGTCTCCATAACTTGATCTAACAATAGACTCCCTAAAAGAGGTGACTCGCTCTCCTCATACTGATAGGTATGTATATAGTCAAGTGGCTCCAAGACATGCCTCTCCTCTTGGGCATGTAGATCCATATGTCCCTTGTGTTCAAATGATACACAAGGCTCCTCTACCACCTCCAAAATGCTACTGATATCCTCCTGTGTCATGTCTATCATAAATGTACAAGAAGGTAAGGACTATGTCACACTCAACTCCATGGGAGGAACAATATCCCCCACGCATGACCTCATACGAGGTGCTAACACATATGAATCCTCACAAGTGTCACCACTATGCTGAAGTGTTGAGTCCTCAACACTATCTGATAGGGAAGCTAAAGAACATGCACTACCATCCTGTCCATCCAACTGTCCATCAGATGCATAGGAGTCACTAGCCTCATCAGACTGCTCTAAATAGGCATCTATGGTTTCATCCTCATGCATCTCCTCATCCTCACTGTCGTAGTGCACCTCAACTATGTGCACCTTCCCTTTACCCCTGCATATGTGATTTGGCTCCCAAGGCTCTTTGCAACTGTAGAAAAGTTTCATGCTCCTAATGGGTGTAGGATCAATCTGTGCTTCCTTCCATCCACTATATGGTAGTGATGTATCTACCTCCTTGCCTTCTTTGGCTCTTTTTTCCTCTGCTATGCTGCTCCAATAATGGATTTCTTCCATCTTTTTGGCCCAATGTGTAACCTCATCTTTGCTCCACCTAGAATTTTTGATGGATACAAATTGTTGGAATGTTACTTGAGCCCTGAATGTCTCACTAAGAGCATAATATTCCTCATTACAATATATGATATCCTCTGCAAAATCCACAAACTCCATCTCTCCTCTAGATCATCAATGTATATCACAGGCCGACGAAGGAAATTCGATCTGATACCAGTGTAATGTTCCCAACTAGATCTGATATAAATATAAGACTTATGTGGTTGAGAACTTTCGTCAAACACTTTGATGGTAGGAACTATTTCCTTAGCCAAATGGTTTACTTTAGGTGTCCCAACTTCAAGATAGGTTATTGATGTGTTTTGGTGGTCCAGGTGGATATTGGTGGCCACCCACCTATTCCAACTGGCTCCTCGTTCCGTTTTTGTTCAACACGTTCTTTTGTACTGCTTTATAATTGTGAGTTCTACACTTCTAGGGATATTTGAAGCCCCACACATTCTCCAGGTGGATACGGGTGGCCTCTCGCCTAATCCAACTGGTTTATTTTGTATCTTTTCATGTCAGCACATTTTGTTGTACTTCCAGGGCTTTTTTGGGGCCCTAAATGTTGTTTTTTTGTCTTGCCACAGTCAAACTGTAGACAGAGTTAGATTCTGACAATGGAATTTGTATTTCTCTTAAAGACCTTTCCAACGGGCTATCACGCGCCTAAAACGAAGGTCGTATGCAAAAGTTACGACCCTAGGAAGTTGAGGTACCAAATTACACCAACGTACCCATAGGGTCCACATGACTTTTGCCGTTTCACCTTCTAGGGTTAGGTTTTTGGATGTCTAGGTTTTTTTTATTCATGAGTAATATGCAAAGGGCATCTGGAGCCTCATTGTAATCCATTCTTCTTAGACGGATGAGCATACCAACCACATCTCTTCTCAGATATAGCTACCACCATTCGAGCAAGTTTCAGTTTTGCAGTTTTACAGTTTCAGCCTATTTCATTATTTAATAGAGATATTGGTCACTGGATATTTGTGTTATTCTTCCTATCTATGTGTTTATTGTATTCATCCTGTTAATCAGTTCATTTGACTCCTAAATTCAGATCATTTGGTGACCAAGGAGATGGATTGTAACCTTATAGGTCCCAATATATCTGTTGTTTGATTATTTAGTTTGTTGTTATAATTATTACAACATATCTCATTGAAACATTTTGTCAAACATTTGGCATGTTTGTCTTGTTATTGAGTTTGATCATGGTTTATTGCATGCATAAATTGTTGGTGATAGGGATGAAAAATAACAACAATAAATCCAATAGACATAGCACAAGAAATGGCCACAAACTCAGATCTGATTTTATTTATCAAAATATAGCTAACTTCATACAAAATGGGGCATATCTGGAATACATGTAGAAGAATGAAGTATGTGGCTGGCAGTGATTCCAAAATACAATAGAATGATGGAGATATGAACTCTCAAGAGTCCTCCAAGCTGAATACATGAGATATCTGGTGAATATGTCTCCTTCGTTAGCACTAGTTGACACGAATCCACAYGAGGTATGGTTGGATAAGAATCCTTCGGTTGCACATCTCAAAAAATTTGGTTGTGATGCATTTGTGCATGTTCCAAAGGAAAAGACGAGAAACATGGAAAAGAAGGGAGTCGAATGTATTTTCATTGGATATAAAGAAGGAATGAAAGGATATAAGCTTTGGGATTCTGCATCAAGGAGAATAGTGTACAACCGATATGTGGTCTTCAGAGAAGCTGAAGGTAATTCTGAGCTTGAAGAAGTTGTTCAAACCAAGAACAATCCTGAGATGGTGCAGTTTGAACTGAGGGACAAAGAAGATGATTCAAATGAGTTGATTGAATATGAGGAAGAGGTGGAACAAAATAATCTGGTGGTAAGGAGTTCAAAAAGAGTAAGAAAACTAGTTGAAAGGTATAGTTTGCCCGACTTTTATTCCACATTTTTGCTAACTACCATCGATGATGAGCCCAAGTCGATCGATAAGGCATTCGACTCGGCAGAGGGTAAACTCCAAAAGGATTCCATGGTTGAAGAGATGGAATCCTTGAACAATAATGATACATGGTATTTATTCAAGTTACCTAGTGGAAGAAATCTCGTCGGTAGCAAGTGGGTATTCAAGAAGAAGATGAATGTTGCAGGACAAGTCGAGAAGTTCAAAGCTCGACTGGTAGCAAAAGGTTATTCAAAAGTTGAGGGAGTCGAATTCGGTAAGATTTTTTCCCCTGTTGCAAAACTAACTTCCATTAGAGTACTACTGTATCTGCATGCAACATTTGATATGGAAATAGAACAGATGGATGACAAGACAACCTTCCTACATGGGGACCTGGAAGAATAATTCTACATGAAAAATCCTGAAGGATTTGTAGCAAAAGGAAAGTAAGAGTTGGTGTGAAAACTGAAAAGATCGATCTACAGTCTAAAGCAATCACCAAGGATGTGGTACCAGAAGTTCGACACATATATCCTTAGTTTGGTATTTGTGAGAAGCAAAGTTGATCACTGCATATATTCCAAGGAAGAAGGTGGGAATTTCATATATGTATCTTTGTATGTCGACGACATGTTTTTGATTGGAAACAACATGGACACAATAAAGGAGGTGAATATGCATTTATCCTCCAATTTCAACATGAAGGATCTCTGTGCAACTAACTCCATTCTAGGAATGGATATTAAGAGAAATCGAGTCGCTATAAATATTTGATTGAATCAACCGAAGTATATTGAAACAGTTATGAAACGGTTCAACATCCAGGATCGCAAACCAGTGAAGGTGCCAATTCATGTGGGAGAAAGGATAACTGTTGAACAGTTTCCAAAGACACAGGAAGAAATAGAGGACATGGCACGTGTTCCCTATGCAAGTGTTGTTGGTAGTCTAATGTATGCGATGGTCTACACTCAACCAAAAATTTCCCATGCAGTGGGAGTGTTGAGAAGGTACATGTCGACACCTAGGAAGTAGGATTGCACTGTTTTCAAGAGAGTATTCAGGTATTTGTGTGGCATGAAGGATTATGCTATATTCTACCAAGGAAGACCTAGAGGTGACAGTGGTAAATTAAATGTACATGGCTTTGTCGATGCCGACTGGTCTGGAGATCTAGATCGATGAATGTCGACCAACATATATCTCTTCAAGATGTTCGGTGGAGCAATAAGCTGGATGAGTAAGCGACAGGTGGTCGTAGCCTTGTCAACAACATAATTTGAATACATGGCGTCCACTCATGGAATAAAAGAGGTGGTATGGATGCAAATGATGTTTTTAGGAACCGGGTTTGAGCAGAGAGCTATGAAAGTAAGTTGTGACAGTCAAAGCGCAATATTTCTGGCGAAGAACCCTGCTTATCATTCAAAGCCTAATCACATTGATGTACAATACCATTTCGTAAGAGACATGGTGGAAAGTAACAAGGTACTACTGGAGAAAGTAGACACGTTGGGAAACATAGCAAACTCGTTGACGAAGTCTGTGAGTGTTTTGAATTTGTCTTGGTGCAGAGAGGCAATGAGAAATGTTTCCTTGGGTCTATGAATTCAATTTCAAGAATCTCATGTTTTAACAAAGGATACAACAAGTGGGAGAATGTTGGGTTGTTATATTCTTTGTAGTGAAAGTCTAGTCGAGGTGGATCAACTGAAGATCAAAGTCGAGGTAGATTGACAACAAGTCAAAGGTCGAGGTTAGTCGACTGGGTAAAGTCAAAGTCGAAGGTCGAGGTGGTTCGACATGGTAAATTCATCGACAACAATTCGAAGAGGTCAACCAACATGAGGTTGACAGGCGGGCGTGTGGCGACCGACTGAATACCGAATGAAGGTCGATTAATAGTCGACTAGTAATATGACTTGGATTTGATTGTCACATAATCTTGAGATTTGCAGGATTTGTAGCCAATGATCTGCATGGATCTGTAAACGTTTTTAGGCGTCAAGTATTTAGGGTTTTTCCTGTTGTAAAGCCTATAAAGAGGCGTATTGTAAGGCCGTAAAGGTTAATGAAAAACAATGAATCGTAGGATAGCCAGTCTTTAGAGAAATATTTAGATGTATGTTGTTGGTCATGCAGATGTAAGTCTGATTGGATACATGGTTTTTCTTGTGCAAAAAAGAGGGTATGATTTTGATTTTGTCTTAGGTGTGGATCAAGGTTAGACATGTAACCTTTTATTCATATTGAATAAGACAAGAAGAGAGAAAAATGCTCAAGAAATGCTAGTTTCTCGGTTTGGGTTTCTAGGGTAAAATATCTATGTACAATGTGATTGCTTTGTCATTTACGTTCTTGATTAAATTATTCTTCTCCTCTACTAGGTTTAGTGTGGAAGTGTCTTTCATTTCCTGACAGTTATCAATTTATTTTCTCGTGGGTTCCGCATACTTCTTGCCTATGTGGGGTCTAACAGTGCAATGACCTTTAAGCCTCCTCCTTCAAAAATTATTTATCTCTTCTTCAAGTTAATAATTGCCTGATTGTCAAATTCCCAATCCAATCTGAGCAATGATGGATACGGTTGAATATTATCCATGATCTCTATGACCTCAAAGTCGGATACGCTACACACTCCACATATGTTAATAGGTACTCCTCCCAGTCTCTCGATCGATATTATCTTATGTTGGTTTGGCAACCTCAACTAAATAGTTGACCAAACTAAATTTGGTTTCCCCATCATTTACCACGTCTATCTTGGAAGAACATTTACATCCGATCCTAAGTCCAATATGACATTATACATGCCATACTCTCCTACATGCGCACTCAATCTGAACTCTTTGGTTTTCCTCTTCTTGTGCAAGACTTGGTTTTGTAGATTTTAACCTTGTACAATATTTTACTGCAAATAGATTTTCAATAAAAGAACAAAAAATATACAATGGAAAATACACACATTACACATATATTTTTCCCCTAGAAACCCAAACCAGGAAAACCATCATATTCTATATTCATTCATAGTGATACATTGTTTACAATACAATATACATATAGGAGCCAACGACATCCAAAACCCTAACCCAATGACCTGAATTAGTAAACAACCCTAATTCCTTAACCGGAAATAGAAAAACATTGGAAAAAACCATGTGCCGAAAAACTGCCCAACAATTGACACAAAAATTGAGGTGACACGAAAAATGAAGAAAAAATGTGACACATTTCCCGAGGCAAACAAAATCTCGGGGGGGCTGCCCCTGAACGTCCAGCGCAACATAGCAGACTCTTACGCTAGTCGTGCAAAGAATATAACACATACCCAACATTCTCCCACTTGTTGTTTTCTTTGCATATAGGGGGTTACAAGGTTACATAGTCAACAATCCAGAGAAGCAATGCCCATAGATCCTCTACACCAAGAGATCTTCTCAATGCTCACAGATTTTTTTAATGAATCTGCAACATTCTTCAAAATGTCCACCTTCATCAACAACACTTTCTTTTCTTCAACCATGTCTCTCAGAAAGTGATATTAAATATCAATATGATTTGTCTTTGAATGATAAGTCGGGTTCTTCGCCAAAAAAATTGCACTCTAACTGTCATAATCTATCCTTACAACTTGTTGTACCAACCAAATATCTGAACACAATCTTTGTAACCATACTACTTCCTTACTTGCATGAGTGGCTGCCATGTATTTATCTTTTGTAGTTGAAAGTGCCACTACAACCTGTCTTTTTCTCATCCAACTGATTGCTTCTCCAAATAGGTTAAACACATACCCTCTTGTAGATTTCCTACGATCCATATCTCCAACCCAGTCTGCATCCACAAAGCCATGTATTTCCAACACTCTGTCCAATATTGTTCTTGCTTGGTAGCAAAATCCATAGCTAGCAGTGCCACACAAATACCTGAAAACCATTTTTACTGTTGTCCAATGCTCCTTCTCTGGTTTTAACATATACCTGCTCAAAACTCCCACTCCATGTGCAATGTCCAGTCTAGTACAGACCATTACATACATCAAACTTCCAACTACACTTGCATATGGAACACAAGACATGTCCTCCTTCTCTTCCTGTGTCTTGGGACAATAATCTGCATATAACTTTACACCAATAGGAATAGGGACCTTGACCAATTTATATTCCTACATATTAAACCTCTGTAATATTGTCTCGACATATTTTTTCTGATTTAACTAGAGTTTCCTCTTTTTCTGATCTCTTTTAATTTCCATGTCCAAAATAAAATTTGAAGCACCGAGATCCTTCATATCAAATTTAGAGGGAAATTGAGTTTTCACAACCTAGATAATCTCCTTGTTGTTTCCTATCAGCAACATGTCATCCACATAAGAACACATAAATCAAATGATCATCAATTAATTTAAAATACACGAAGTGATCCTCTTTGCTTCTTTTGAAGCCAATTCCCAGCATATAAGTATCAAATTTTTGATACCACTCCCTTTGTTATTGTTTTAAACCATACATGGAATTTTTCAACTTGCATACCAACTCCTTCTTTCCCCATGTAGGAATGTTGTATTCACATCCATCTGTTCTACTTCAAAATCAAATGCAACAATAAAAGATAACATAAATCTTATAGAAGTTAAATTGGCAACAGGAGAAAAAATCTCACTAAAATCAATTCCCTCAACCTGGGAATAACCCTTTGCTACTAACCGACCTTGGTATTTCTCCACTTTTCCTTCTACATTCAACTTCTTTTTAAATACCCATTTGTTGCCAATGAGATTTCTTCCAGTCGAAAACTACACTAGATCCCAAACCTCATTCTTATCCAAGGTTGCCATTTCTTCATCCATGGCCTTTTTTCAGATCTTTCCATCCTCTGAATCCACTGCCTCCCTGACAATTCTAGGATCATAATCAGTAATAGACAAAGACAAATTTGAACAAAAATCAGATGGAGTATACCTTTCCGGTAGCCTTCTTTATCGAACCGATCTCCTAAATACTGGAGTATGAGGATCTTCTTCTTCTTATTCCTGTTCTTATGTAGAGTCTGATTCATCATCCTTTAAATCAAACTCTATTGTCTCTGGTTCTTCCTTACTTGGTAGGACTTCATGTTTAACAACATTTTTCATTTCTCTAAATACCACATCTCGTCTATACACAACCTTATTAGTTTTTGGGTTCCAAAGCTTATAACCTTTGAGACCATCTTTATACCCAATAAAGATACACTTTTGAGCCTTCTTATCTAGCTTACTCCTATTTTCCTTTGGAACATGAACATAGGCCTCACAGACAAATACCTTGAGATGTGTGAAAGAAGGTTTCTTACCAGTCCATACCTCATGTGGAGTCTTGTCATACAATGCTGAGGAGGGTGATCTGTTGACCAACTAATATGTAGTACCCACTGCCTCTGCCTAGAATTCTTTCCCTAACCCGGTACCACTGAGCATGCACCTTACTTTTCCCATCAACGTCCTATTCATCCTTTCTGCAACTCCATTCTGCTGAGGTGTATATGGAGTAGTCTTCTGACTTTCTATACCACACTTCTTACATAATTCTTCAAATTCATTCCCGCAGAACTCTCTGCCATTATCTGTTCTCAAATACTTAATTATTTTATCTATTTGATTCTCAACAAGAGCCTTAAACTCTTTAAACCTGTCAAAGACTTCATATTTCTTCCTGAGGAAATATATCCAAGTATTCCTCGAGAATTCATCTATAAATGAGACATAGTACACAGATCTTCCCAATGATGGAATCAACAYAGGTCCAAACACATCACTGTGAACTAGTTGTGAAATTTCTTCTGCCCTCGTTGCACCAGAGGGGAATCTTATTGAATCTTGCTTCCCATATACACAATGTTCACAGAAATCAAAATCCATAGATCAAATATAAATGCCTTTACCCATACCTTTACCGCGTAGTAGTCGAATACCCTTCTCTCCGATATGCCCCAGTCTTTGAGGCCACATCATAACCTTTTCTCTAGAGACTGTAGGAGTTCTTTCTTCTTCAACTCCAATATCAGTAACAATGGAATTATTACACCCATCACTAATAGTGCTTCCTTGCAACTTATATAGAGTTCCAAACTGAACTCCCTTCAACAAAAACATTACTCCTCAAACCATCATGCAGGTTTCCTTTTCAAATATTTTTTTTACCCCTGCATCATCCATTTTGCTTATAGAAATCAAATTTTTGGCCAAACCTGGGATGTGCATAACATTGATAGTTTTCTAATCCTTCCATCTATGAGCCTCAACTTGAATTTTCCTTGTCCTATGATTATGGTTGTCGAGTCATCACCTAGGAAAACATTACCTCCATCACACCTTTCATATTCACAGAACCACTCCATGTGAGGAGTCATATGAAAGGATGCACCTGAGTCAACCAACCATGCCTCAAGATCTGCATGTGTGCTTGAAGAAGCCAAGTACACATCCCCTCCTTCCTTGGAGGTTTTTTCTTCTGTAGAAGGAGCTTCTTCATATCCCTTCTTTTTCTCAATTTTGGATCTACACTGCTTCTTGTAGTGCCCTTATTTTCCACATCTCCATCATACCTTTACAAACTTTCAGAGAGATTTAGATCTACTCTTAGACTTAGATCTCCCACTTGAGGACTTAGATCTATTTCTTTCTTGGGAGCGTCTTGCAAATAATGCATATGTGCTCTGTTCTTCCATGTTCTTCTGTCTGATCTCCTCCGACAACAAGGATGAGACCACCTCATCAAAATTCAAGGCAGTTGTATTATTATCTATGGCCACGACCAGACTATCCCACGAGTTTGGTAAAGAGAACAATAAATTGATACACTTATCTTCATCTGAAATTTTAATCTCAACATATACTAACTGAATTACCACAGTATTGAAGGCGTTCAAATTCTCTTCCACCGAGTCTCCATCTCTCATCCTCAGGTTATACAATTTCTTTCATAGGAAAATTTTATTTACTAGGGACTTAGACTGATACAAATTCCCTAACTTATCCCATAAATCTTTCGCTATAGCTTCCTCTGACACATTCAGTAATACTGAATCTGAGAGAAATGGTCAGATTGTGCTCTTCGCCTTTTGATCCAAATTTTTCCAGTCATCTGTTGAAGTTCCTATAGGTGGAGTACCTGGATCCACCGTGATCCACTGATCTTTGTCCACCAACAAATATTCCATCTTGAGCTTCCACAGCTCAAAATTTTTTCCATTAAACTTCTCGATCTCCATTTTCGAACTGCTCGCCATTTCTTTTCACCTGAAAAATCAATACCACAGATCTCCCACTATAACAAGGCTTATCATAGTCCTGATCCAAACCCTTGACCACAAAGGCGTCTCCCCAAAGCCAACAAATATCTGATACGAAATGTAGAGTTTAACCTTGTGCAATATTTTACTGCAAATATATTTTCAATAAAAGAACAGAAAAGACACAATTGCAAATACACACATTACACAGAGATTTTTGCCCTAGAAACCCAAATCGAGAAAACCAACATATTCTATATTCATTCATAGTGATACATTGTTTAAAATACAATATAAATATAGGAGACAACGACATCCAAAACCCTAACCCAATGAACTGGATTAGTCAACAACCATAATTCCTTAACCGGAAATAGAAAACCATCGTCAAAAACCATGTGCCGAAAAATCTCCAAACAATGGACATGAAAATCAAGGTGACACTAAAAATGAGGAAAAAATGTGACACATTTCCCAAGGAAAAAAAAAACTTCTCAGGGACGTTGCCCCCGAAGGGGGGGCATAACGCCCCCCTCAAACCCCCCTGCACAAAGAATATAACACATACCCAATATATTCACTACTTTGTGGGTCGTAAGTACTAATTTGTCTTGAATACACTAATCGATCATCCTACGCAGTGCATTCAACATTGCTTCATCCTTCATCAAATATAAACAACTATTTAGAAAACATTTCAAAGTATTTACCTTTTCTACCGACCTCTTTGGAATGGTGTGATCATATACTGGTGGAGTCTTTGACGTTGATGTTATCCATTCTGGTCCTAGTATTTCCTTCTTGGCTTGTTGATATGTCTCTTTCTATTTCTCTGGATTAAATGTTTACATAGGCTCAGCTTATTTCCTTATCCATTGCTCGACCCCCTTTCATTTTTTCGTCGCATCAGGTCCTTTTCTCACTCCTTCACACGTAACAACTGCTAATATGGGTTGATCGTCATGCTCCTCGGCTTCTATCATCTATAGGTTATGGTTCTAGTTCTAGTTCTGACTTTGATTTCCTCTTGCTTTCCATTTTTCTATCGGTTGAGGATAGTTTTATGTCTCATGGTCCAATGCTTTGCATTACGTGCACGTCATGCAAGGATTCAGGCAGTCTCTCGCTAAATGTCATGGTTGATTGCAATTATAACAAATGATCAGTCTTATGCCTCCTCTACCATATCCACCTCGACCTCAACCTCTCTCTAATCCTCCTCTTCCAACCTTATTAAAGACTCTCAGAGTATTGTACTTTGGAACCCCTCCTTTTGCTACGACATTTTCTTCTTGGATTTTGTACGCATCTGAAGTGCACACTCTCATTAAGTCGAATGCATCTGCAATAATGGATAAGCAGTCGGATGATGTCCCCATGTCTTTCATATTTCACAATATCCCACTTCTCCTTCCAATGGGTTTAGTGCTCCTGTAGTCATATACTGCGCAAATGTTGGGCATTCTTCGTTACGATGGCCTTTTGTCTTACATGTAATACACCAAAAATTTTCACGATTTTCCTTTTCCTTCGTGATTTCAGAGAAATGAATCCTTAGCGCAACCAACTGTGACTGAACCTGTGCCATTCTTGCGCCATCTCCCACAAGATATGCTTCTAACTTCATCGCAATTTCTAATGATTCAGGTTGCGACGTGACCTTTTGTTGTGTCAATGGACAACAAATTTGCAGCAATGAACCTGTAATAAACCATTCTCAATGTTGTTCATCTGGAATCTGAAATGTTAATCTACCCATCACATCTTTAAATATCTGATCATAATCCAAAATTGTCTCATTATGTACTTGCTTAATCGCTTTCAACTTTGTGATATACTGTGACTCAGATTTCGACTTTCGAAATTCCTGTAATAATGCTTGTCTGATCTCTGCCAAATTCCTTGTTTGTCCTGTTGGTGTAGTCGTCTGATACTTCATGTAGCATAGTAGTGTGTGATATCTAAACTTTGTAGCTAACTGTGAAATCTTCATTGCTTCATCTTGAACATTGTTTGCAGTCCATATCGTGTCACATACAAATAGATGTTGCTCAAGGTCTTTCGACCATTCTCCCTAAAATTCAGGCATTCTTAATGTATGATTTATTCTTTCCATTGTATTTGATGTAGTACTTACCCTCGATGATTTTGACTGACTCTGGTTCGTTGTGATAATTCCACTATTCCAACTACTATTCTAACTTCCTCCACTAACTACAATCGCTCTTGAAAAAGTTCTGGTTTCTGCTTCGAATCTGGGTGACGCACGTAGGGTCGTGGGTTTGACACAGATTATGATCTGAGATGGACTTCTTTCTTATGTTGGACTATACTAAGGATCCTTTTCTTTCTCTTTCCTTTCTCTGTATGGTGTGATATGAAGTATTGCGCAAGGGTCTCTTTTCTCAAATACTTTGTGTTGCTCTTCTCTCTCAGCCACAATCTCCTTCTTACTATACCTAAACCTCTTCCCACAGTGCAATACTCAAATTGTTTCATTTGAGTCACTATCTCCTTCTGTCAGCATCCTCATTCCATTTGATCCATATTCATCATTTTCCACTCTCATACCATCCTCTAGTCATCCCCTAGCCCCCCTATGTTTGCGGAGGAGCCTGGAAATCAGATTCCATTTTCATGACATTCTTGTCACACAAAAACATCTTTATCCAGGTAGACAATGCGTTCAGATACCTACCACATGGACCCTTGAAAAATTCCCTTTCTGCGACACTTTAAGACCGGGTACAATGTATTGCAAACTCTATAACTATTCAACCAAAAATCAACTGTGCAATAAACTTTATTACTTACTGTATTCAATTTTCGGATCAATTCAAGAGTCTAGTTTCTTGAAGCTTCATCTTGATATCTTGCAACGTTCTCAACTATCCTTTCTAACCATTCAGTCAAAATTATGGAAAATTCACCAAAGAAGATTTCATGAATATCTGTGAACACATACCTTTTCAACCATTGTTCGTCATTGAGTCGTGGGTTCCTATTCTGTTCTCTAGTGAATTCCCGCTGCTTCCTCTCTATCCATTATGTGATCTCTTCCTTATCCATCCTCCAAAATATTCCCCTTGGTTAATGTTCACGGTCTTGGAAATAGAACCATTTATTGGCGTGTAGTGGGCATACCTAGGGTTAATCATCAATATACCAACAAAACCCTTAGACACCGACCCTTTTGGAATCACCTACAAAGCAAGTGAAGTCTTACCCCAGGCATCTAGACGGGCTGTAGGAACCAATTTTTTGCAGTGATGAGGGGAAGTGAGGAATTAAACATGTATTTACTAACCATCTACTCAGTGCACAATTTCCATTACTTAAGAGTTACTTATCATGCGACATACCCTCTAAGCAACAATCCTTTACTTGATATCCATTTATTTATCATTTACTTCATTGTGCGACATTATAACATCATATATGAATAACACATCCAACATACTTACACATTTATCATCATGAAATAATAACCGTAAACATTGTAATATGCAAAACAACACATCACGACACAAGGTTTAACGTGGTTCACCAAAATTGGGCTACGTCCACAATGACTAGCTTCTTATATTAGTCATTTATAATATTCTATAGTTGCGCACTACGCTACAAAATATGAAACAGTAACATTACCCAAACCTACCTAGCCATTCTGCTGCAGTGCGAGCCTCACCCCTTAGTAATAAGTCAAAACTTATTCTAACGCTCAACTCAACTTACCCAAAAAAACTAAGAACTTCTCATATGTCGAACCCTCGAAACTCCAAAACCCATCTACCCAAAAATCCTTTACATATTTATACATCAAAATAGGGCTAAGCCCATTACAATGTGGACAAAATGTCCCAAAATCCTAACTACTTTCCACCTTTTGTGTGTCACTCTGTTGAGCTTCCTTTTGTCATGTGCTTTGACTCCTTAAAGTTTGCTCCCGCCGCGCACTCTGGTCCATATTCTAACTGCCTTTTATTCTTTGACTTATTCTGGCGCAGATCTGAAAACGTGTATCCAACAGTGGGTGACAAATCCCTAGGCCAGTGATAGGATGTCAAAGAGTGGATCAATCTAAGTAAAGAAGGCCCAACAAAAACAAAATGTTGATTGACGATGTAAAATGGAATGATAACATACCTAGTAATAGTAAGAAGACCAAAATAGTTTGAAAAGAGCATTGTAACCACAAAACACTACAAGAAATAAATTTAAATTAAAATAAAATAAAATCAAAGTTTTTACCCTTTAAAAATGGATGAGCATAATTGATTAGAGGATGATATTTAGATCTTGAGTAAATAAAGCTCTTTTTATGAGACAAAAGTTAACCTAGCTGAAATATGTTTTGGGCACAATAGAATGGTCAAGTTTTCTATAAAATGCATGAACTGTAGTGAAATGGAACATCAAGATCAAATCTTCAAGTATTGATAATGATAGCTCTGTATGTAAAATTTTAGACTTGAAAGAAGGGATCTAAATATCCTCAAATATTCAATAATACTACCATGCTTGATTGTGAAAACAAATTATAGAACTTCAATATGCACTCTAAAAACCTTTGTAGTTGTCCCAAACTTCCTTAATCTTAATAAAAACAAGGGTTAACTCACTTGTACTCCAATACCATGTTAGAAATAAAAAAGTGGGCAATCACAAGACTGGACATTGTAATGTTTGTAGGGAGGATAATAAAGGGTACCTGGGAGGTACCCAAGTGGAATAATTAATGTAATGTGGCCATAATTATGGAATAATTTCCACTTGGAAGTTGATAGTTAGAAGGAATATGTAACATCCCCGCTATAATCCCTAGTTTAATTAATGCTTAATGTAGATATAATGTGTCACTACAGCCAAGCGATGTATATGAAAAATGTATTTCTAAGTTTCAATAATAAAATGTGATGTTAGTTCCTAAGGAGACATGGACAAATATGAGGGATGAATTAATCCACAAGAGAGGGGAGGGTCTAGAATAATGTCTAAGAGAGGAGTCCAAGGAGGGAATTGCCCGTGTCTATTAATTCCACCCACTTTTCTGAATTGTATTATCATTATGAATTAAACTTTATTTTCTCATTGAGTGTCCCCAAATCCAATCATTGAATGCATGTTGGGTGTGAGAAGTCACATCCCACAGTTATTGGGAGCATGGGGGTTGAGTACAATCATCTTGGGGAAGTGTGTGAGTCAAGAAAACAAGCAAAAGGGAGGAAATTTGTATGGGGAGTAACAATAGTTTTAGACAATCAAGTTTTTGGGCATGGACAACAAGTAGAGAGTGGAAAAAGAGAGCTTAGATCTAGAGAAACAATGGAGGGAAAATTCTAGAGAATGTTGGAGAGTTGTTGGATCATTTTGGAGCTAAATATTGAAGAGCCAAGTTGCCAGACATGAAGAGTGAACTCTTGTGTGAGTTGCACTATAAAAACAAGTGTTCTTTGTTGTTTGCTGGTAGTTTTCCTGACAGTGAGTTCCCAGTAGAGATATTCACAGTTACCTATGCCAAGGAGACCCTAATAAATGAATGGGATGCATGACAGACTGATATCAGTGAAGGAGTACATTCCTTGGGTTGGGCAGGTCCAGAGGAAGAGAGTTGGTAGAAAATTGAAATAGGTGTAGGAGAATATCAATGGGTTGTGGGTTTTCTGAGATGTGAGTGGACGGTGAGAGACCACCCTCTTTTGTGAAATGATATCCCCAGCTCAGGGGTGAATTGTTGTTTAGAATTGGCACAACAAGTCTATGGTTGGGTGGAACGTTTGTTCCAAGTAGCTGGTTGCACAACTATTTTGAAAGATAAGTGTTTTATCTTGTTGTTGTGTTATTTTATGTGTTTAATTGTTGCGCATGAAATTTGTGTATGAGACCAATTTATATGTTGTTGTAATGAGTTTATTAGTTTCATTTCATGTCTATTTTAGAATGTTGTAGATGCATTTAATTAATGGTAAAAAATAATAGCTAAATCTGGTTGTAATTCGTAGTTGAAACCTACATGAAATTAGTTAGTTTTAAAATTTTCATTTTTATGAGTATTTTGGATGTAATGGACCTCAATTGGGATAGGGGACATTACATTATGGTATCAGATCTTCTGGTTCAAACACTGATCTTGTATGGGATAGAACCAGTGTGAATTTGGGAAAATTCATTGTTACATAGTTGTTTCTAACGAATTTGGGGAAAAACAAAGAAAATTAGAGTGAAATCTCCAAATTCGTGGAAAAATTTGAGTTTAGATACTTTATAACAATCGAAGAGATGATATGGGGTGTGAATTTGCAAGTTGTAGTGATAAATTCAACCTGGAAGGTTGACATTCATGTTTTAATGACCGTTGTAGCATTGGGAAGAGTTCAGTGAATCAATGACCGAGATTGTGTTTGATCTCGAGATCAATGACCCACATTAATTTTAATAAATTTAAAAATTTATAAGGTTTTTGAGAGTTATCAAGGTTGACTAGATTAGCGGCCAAGATTCAATTTTAATGGTTGGGAGAAATGAAACAGATCAACAATCTAGATTCATTTTCGGTTGTTGGGAAGTTGGAGAATATCAATGGCTAGGATCTATTTTTGGTGTTTGAAAAGGAAGAGAATCAACGGTTTTGATTCATTTTTGGTCGTTGGGAAGTTGGAGTTGATCAACGGTTGGGATTTGCTTTTGCAGCTTGGAAAATAGATCAAATCGGTGGTCGAGGCTCATTGTTAGATTTGGGTGAAGTTTGCTAGTTCAACGACCAATATCATTTTTGAATAATAGATCGACGGTCCAAATTCTTTGGGGTTTCGATCTAAAATTTCTAAGTGTTGGAGTTGGCCAAGGGAAATCGCCAATGAATGATGGTCGGCTCAACCGATTTAGTGAAGTATTTTTTCGACGAGAGGAATCGTCAATCATCGATGGTCAGGTGTCGACTAATTTGGTAAAGTGTTCAAGTGAGAAAGAAAAAGCGACGATCATCGATGGTCGATGGTCAGGTGTCGACGGATTAAGAGAGGTATCGATTCATCCAAAGGAAACTATCGATGGTCAATGAAGGAAAGAGGGTGATGACATGTCATGCCATGTCAACATCCACGTGTCATTCCATGTCAGAAAGAGTGTCATGTTAGATTCTACGTCTCATTCCATGTTACACATAATTTCCATCACCCCTATTACTGTTAATGATGTACACCTATCCTTTGTCTTTAGAAGGATTAATGCCATGAATCCTTGAAGAAAAATGAAGACACATTTTCCCAGAAAGATGAAAATTATCTTTTCCTTTGGAAAAACCTTATAAAAGGGATTGTCGCACCTTTCTCAGTGTTAAGGGTGCGATGATTTAGGATCGTCACAGGTTGCACCACACTGGTCTGCGATGTTGTCACAGTTTGTTCAATTTTAAGGGTGCGCCGATCTTGTTTACGAAGAAAAAGAGCATCTTCTCAATGTTTCTAGAATGGAAGCTTCGAGGGTGAGGTGGCCTCTGATCGGTTTGGATTTGAGTCGCATCCTTGTTCTAGTGGGATCATCCTAACCTTCTCACCCTATCATTTTCATCTTATAAAAGGAGACGAGTTCTCATGGTAAATCTAGGTTTTTTGGAATGGCTAGTTCTTGAGTTTTGTAGCTTGGAGTTTTTGGGCCTATGTTGGCTTTGAGCTCACTTTGTCAAGATAGATTGTTGGTCTCAAAATATGTGGAGCAGAAGTGTGTGGGAAGCAAGGAACTATTGGAAAGGACCCTACAACATCAAGGCATTGGTTGTATTCTCCTTTTCATATCTTTAATATAGTGATATATTTCTTTCCCATAAAATTGGTCTTATTTTATTGTATGACTCCTTGATCACATACATAGGTTTTGTTGAGTATACATCATTTCTTTCACTTCGTTGGCTTATGTATTTTTACAGGTTCAACATCCCATAAGCCTTGGAATAGAGCGATGATGACACTAGCTAGGACAAGCGACATTTAAAAGGTATGTCATTTATCTCTTGTTAGTTAGTATGCTTGATAATTAAAACTTAGGGAAAGTTTTATATTCTGTCTTGTTTTGTTCTAATTTCTTGTTGAAGTTAGGGAGCTCTGTTTGTGTCCACACTTACCGATTTGTCTGATAAAAAAATTGGAGACCATACTGGGGGAACAGATTGTTTTCCTAGTAGTCTTGCTTCCTTGCTTGTTTGCTTGAGTTTCTGATTTTCTGAGGCACTGGGAGATCCAGTCTGACTCATTGGTTGTTGAATTCATTGAAAAACCTTCATGCTTTTTTTATTTTTCCACTTTTTAAGTGCGACATCGTTGAACAATATTGTTCTCTAGCATGCAACGATTGGGGATCGTCGCACTGTAGCCTGCGACGATTGTGGAAAATTTTATTTTTTGGTGGTTTTCCTTGCCCAGATCTTAGATATGGTCTTGGGGTGAAATTTCGTGTCTGATTACAGTCTTCTTGACAAGATTTGAATCTTCTTTTAGCCTTCTTTTCTTTGTTTTAGCTTGTGTTATTTTGAAATATTTTTTATCTTCCTTCGAGTGTCTTTTAGTTACATAATTTTTTTTTATATTGGGGACATATTTGCATTTTAAGTAGCGAAACTGCATGGTTTTTGACATTTTTTGGTCTTGAGTTCTTAAAAACACTAGGTATTGGTGTACAGTCTCTTTGGCTCATTTCTTAAAGATCTTGATATTGATGAGTTTAATAAAATTTTGGGACATTATGCATATGGGAATGATAAAACCCTTTCTCCTTCTCGTAATATAGATTTCATCGAAGTGAAATATTTGTTATTGTTGAAATTTCGTTTGCAACATTGCACACAAATGGTTACAGAAACACATCAATGCCAACAAAAATTAGTTCACCTACAACACTGAAATGCATTTCAAAAGGCAAAAACTATACAATTGGGTTAAAAATGACATGCGCAAACTCATCATAGGAAGCACGCGCACAGTGCACGGGCCAATACATCCCTAAGAGCGCACAATATGCCAAATGCGTGGTTGTGTACAATCAAAGCCGTGCACACCTGTGAACGACGCATTTATGGATCTTGTCGGTCCCCCAACCACTTATGGACCAGCTCCCAACTTGATTTGACCTTCATATCTGAGGGAAATCCGAATGGGGGTTGGTCAAGAAGTAAAGGGTTCCCTAAAAGGCCCCTTCTTCACACCAAGAACCAATTACATTTTTCCTTGAAGAATTGCTATAAATAAGAGCCATGGGTGCACTAAGAAACCAAGATTTTCATTATATTGTTATGCTGCAAGAATTCTCCCTTGAGAATCCTATTTTCTCTTTGGAGCCTTCAAGCATCATTGTAACAGGCCATTCCACTCACCTCTAGAGGGAATATGCATTGATTTTCTTCACCACTTTCCATTTTTCTTCCATTATATGAAGAGCTATCCATTAGGGAACTCAAGAGCCCTCCCAAGGAGGAAGAGGGGACTCATAAGTCCTCATTTTTCTCTACGGTGTTTTGCCTACTAATATATTTATCCATTGGTAGCATTATGTTGGTCATTTGATTGATTTTCATGGTTCCAAGTTTCTTATGCTTTCTAACATTCATTTCTTAGTTTTTTTAGTTTTTTTCTTTGTTTTTACATGTGTTTGGCTTACTTAATCCTCTCACAAACTTCTTTCTTGTCTAGTAGGCTCATCTAGACATGCAATAGTTGTTGTTTTTCTCACCCAAGTGACAAAACTAACACAATAGATTGGCGACCATATTGGGGATCGATATCAAATTCCATCCTATTTGACCTTAGAGATAACTTATTTTTAATTAATTTGTCTTGCAGGTACCAAACCGGCCTATTCCAACCTGTCAAAGGAAAAATTCAGAGTTGGAGGAGGAGTATTTCACTCGTAAATCCCCCCCGACGTGTGACAGGAAGTGCACGGATTTTCCTGCCCATAGATGCATACTCTTTGCACTGTACCCTCCTCCCCCTTACCAACAACCATATCCTGTTGCTCCCCCTCCACCCATGGGTGGCCCTTCACCGGTACCCATAATGTGCCCAACCTCTCAACCAAGTTCGGGTTCACCTTCTACCTTAGCACATCACATGGGCACTAGTGAAAGCGCTTCACCTTCCTATGCACCCTATGGATCATTACCACAAAACAATCCATACTTTCCATTTCTTGGTCCTCCACAACCGGTCGCTCCTCCACTAGGACACCCACATGTTGGTGTTAAATTTTTTCATCCCTCTCCCATTTAACAGATTCAAGATTTTGAACAGTTGAATTCGGCAAATTCATCCCATCAACCGAATAATGCCAAGAAGAAAGGAAAAAACTAAAAAAATAATAACCCGGGACCAGGAGGAAATAATCCCCCAAAAAACCATCCCGCTGGGGGCAACCTGAATCAAGGAAACCATAACCCCCAAAGGGACAATAAAAACAAACACCAAGGTAAGAACAACAACAACAATCTCAGGACGAACTTCCCTTGTGCTCTTTGTGGTGAGTATGGAAATTATACTCACCATTGTCTCCATATTTCTGATTTCAAACGGATGAAAGAATCCATGAACGCGCCACGTCCTCCGGCGCCACCTGCCCCTCAACAGACCCCACAACAATACTTGCAACAACCACCCCTGACTGTGTTGAAAAACCCTATTCCACACCAAGGTGTGATGAATAACCAACATGAGGTATACCTTGCTCCACCCCAAATGGGGAAATATCAACACCCAGGTCCCAACCAACCTAGAAATCCGGTCGATCGAAACATCCTCCTCACTAGCGRAGAAGAGATTCTTTGCAAACTCGTGGTCACCAGTATGGTGTTCTCCATGAATCTACTCCAACCACCTCATAAGAGACTCTAGCTATAGGMAGAAAAACCTTGATGATTCCACGCTCTAACATTGAACCAAACATTTGTATACCTCGTATTCCTTTACGACGGAATGTCAATAACCCTCATGCTAGGGAAACACACAATTATAGCCTAGTCAATGACTTAGAACAGTCTCCTGCCACCATGTCTGTCTTGGAGGTCCTCCAAAATTATCCAAATCAACATAAATCATTTCTTTCCACCTTGGGGGTAGTCGACCTAGCTGATACTAGACTCATCACCTTTGATCTAGATAGCGAAGAACCACGCCTCCCCGCGCTGGTAGCTTTCTAGATACCAGTTAAGATCTAGAACATCACAATTCATTGGTGTATCATCAATGAAGGTGCATCCACATGCATCATGTCCAAAGTCGTATGGCAGAAACTGGGCTCACCTGAGCTAGTGCCATTTTCCATCACCCTTAGAGCTTATGACAGGTGACCATCATCCCCTGAAGGGATCTTCCAAAATGTCCCTGTAGAAATTGGGGGAAAAACCATCCTCATCAACACTGAAGTTATCGATGCCCCACTCGATTAGAATATCTTGTTAGGACGTAGTTACATGTACGCTATGAAAGCAGTAACCTCTTCTGTGTTTCGAACGATGATGTTCCCCCACAATGGGAAGATCATCACCATCGACCAGATCACACATTACAAGCCTAATTAGTCTTCCAACATTGATAACATTCTTCCCCTTGTCCTTACTTTCTCAGATGCTTATTCGATCATCAACATGGGCCCCAGAATTTTCAAGGACCCATACTTGCTGGGGGCATATCATGGAGCACCACCTCTCCTACATCCTTCAGCACAAGTGTGTGTAGTTTCCTCTAACGAAATCAATATCGGAGACACTACTCCTCCCACTGAGGCCCCTCCTCACATCGAAGTTTCCCCTGTCGCAAAACTATTACCCCATGACTTCCCTGAGATAACCATTGCACCAATTATACCAGATTCCCCCCATTGAGGGGAACATCTTGGTTTGGGAGACATTCTTCCACGCCCTTACCAAATTCCCTTCTTCTACCCCCCCTCTGGAGTCCAAGCATTCTAGGTAGGGGAAAACCTTACCCTTCCTAACATGGTACTTGCCATCCATGTATGGTATCTTCATGCACCCACGATGGCTCCTCAACCATAGATCCCTCCTCAAACAAAGGGAATACCCATGCAGATTTCAGTACAGGATCCTGTTGCACCACCCTCACCCCCAATTGTTGGCACCATTTCCACTGCTGGGGGCAGACGAAAGAAGAAAGATCCCACAAATCCACTTCCTCCATGAGCTCAACCTCCTTGCGCACTATGTGAAAGAGAGGGACACCCCACTAACATATGTCCTACTCTTCCTGAATTAAGAAATCTGATCCAGCTCCCTAGAGCAACCCCATTGCTTGCTACTTCACCAAGTACATCCACCGCTACTACAGAATCCTCAGCCACATGCAATAAAGGGTTACGAACCAAATTCGCTTGTGCCATATGCTCATAATATGTCCACTACACTCATCATTTACCAGATCTACCTCAATTCCTCCAAACCTTAGCCACAATATGCCAAATGTCTCAGCCAGATCCCTCTCAACCCTTCCCTATTGCATCTCACATTATTGATATTCGATATATTTTGTCATCAGTCCCCGAGCAAACGAGGTACCGTCCACAGTATCATGACATTTTCTTTATGACTAGCGGGCCCTCACACCCTGTCCACGATCTCCCTTCTACATCCTCACCACTTGAGGACAATACTTCTTACCCATTGTCAGTTCCCCCTATCATCTCCCAGGATCCCCTGTACTCTCCCATTTTCCACTGCGACGAAGATATCGTGGAGGAACTGACTACCCCTGATTTCCCATGGAATGCGCTCCATCATCGAGAACTTTTCCTCTCACAAGAGGTATTTCACCCTCCTGACCTCATGTACGACCCTCCGTACAGTCCCTAGCCAACCTCCCTCAAATTCACAAGGTGCGAGATGATAGGACCACTAACTTGTCTCTGGCCACTCCCGGATCAGAAACCTCATGCTCTCACAATCTCGAAAACTCCTCACAGCTATCTTGTCTGCTCAGAAATAGTGACAGGTACAAATGAGGCGACATTGTGGGCCCACCATCCATATATAGCCCCTTTTTCCCAACTTCCACACTCTGTTACAGGATCCTAGAGCCTCCGTTTTCTGATGTGTTCTCAGCCAGGGGATCCTGATACCACCATATACACATTCACATTCCTCGGGTCATCATTTGCACTAGGCCCCGGAGGAACCTTTTTCTCACGTCACGTTCAGGTATGCATGCTCACTTTCAGTTTTATCAAATAATTGTTATATGATCTTTCTCATCAGATATTGTTCACGTCGGGTATTTGGTTTCATGTGTGCAGGTACTTGTTCCGCAAGCTTATATCCCTTTCAGGTATATGTTTGACACTGACATGTATTTTCTCCCTCTGTTAACAATTGCATATCCTAGTCACACCCTCTGACATTTACCTTTAGGGTCCCTACATTCGGCTATGTAGTATCTTCACCTCTACCACATTTTGGTATTGTCATCCGAAAACACTCTCCCCCACATGAGTTGTCCCATTCATAAGTTTCCCTGGTAACTTGACACTCATACTGATTTCACCCCCTAGGGATGGTAGTCCTGATAGTATTATGCAATTCCAAGAATGAACCCCATACTTCTTCTCGTCATATTCCTAACCTTCCCAATGGACTCCCAAGTCATATTATCTCAGTTATATTGACTGCATCTCCACAGTTTCATTAGCCCTCCATCTCATCCACCATTAGTTTTCCCATCTGCAGATTTTCCTCCATCCATTTACCTAATACAGAAACCCACCCATGGGCCCCCCACCCTCCAGCAGTTCTGTTTCACAAACTTGCACCCTAAACAGGCCAAGCCATCTTTCACTAGGGCACCCGTTTCTGTATCTGTTTACTCAACCCAAATTATTATTTATTTCTTTGGTAATTGTATAAAGCCTTTGTTTCCAGCATATACATAGCTTTTTCGTCGTCATCCTTGATGGCCTTATTTTCCCTGGAAAAACAACCCATGTCGCCCTTGGTTGGGGCATCCAATATCCTTTTATCATGACATTGTTCACAAACCTTGAGTATCCCAAGTCCATGTACCCATGATCTCTGAGTTTGTTCACGTTTTTAGCCTCTCGCATAGTTTAACCCAGTATCTAGTCGGCCCCCTGACACTAGATCCAGTTTTAGAGTTGCTGCCAATCATCCTTCAAAATTCCCCAACCAAAGGCAGTCTTGAGTCTCACCGAACCTTGAATTCATTCATGTTACCCATCAGTAACTGATATCATCTATTACTTTGTGGATTTCACAAATCCTTTTTCTTCTTGGAGTTGTGTCTCCCTTCCTGTGGACATCAACATAGTTTCCAGAAGGGCGACAATATCTTGACTCTCATTACCTTTACAATAAGGAGTCTCAGACAACACATAGAGAGTCATTATTTCTCTTTGATGTCATTGACCCCAATAACATTTGACTTCAACAAACTCTCATGTTACGGTGGGTCTTACTATGCGACTATTGCAATTCTTTCATACCAGCTGAAGACCTATGAATTTGTTAGGCCATCAATGCCTATGCTTCATCGACACTTCTTACAGGCGTCCTTGCCTCACTTCAGAGTATGTTCATCAGTTAGAACTGTCCTTTGTCATTATATACCGCCCACGAGGGTGTTGCAACTGTCTACATCAACATACATCTTCAGTTACAGTCTCACCTTTTGGTTACATGACACGAGCATGGGGCATGCCCGCCTCGTTTTGTACATAGATTTTATTTTTTCTCCCTAGAGAAAGGTTTGGGTCCCACATTTTTCCCTCTCCCTCCGGTGGATCGCTCTTGTAGTTCCTCTTAGCACTCTTCATTACAATGACACTCTCATTAAAAGAAACATTGATGTATTTCAGTTATATGTATGCTCCTAACCTCACACATCATGGGGCATCTGTTATCACTGAAATTTCATCCGCAACATTGCACGCAAATGGTTACAGAAACACAATAATGCCAATAGCAATTAGTTCACCTACAACACTGAAATGAATTTCAAAAGGAAAAAACTATACAATTGGGAAAAAATTGACATGCGCAAACTCATCACAGGAAGTGCGTGCAAAGCCAACCTGTGAACGACGCATTTATGGATCTTGTCGCCCCCCCGACCACTTATGGACCATCTCCCAACCTGATTTGACCTTCATATCTGAGAAAAATCTGAATGGGGGGTTGGTCAAGGACTAAAGGGTGCCCTAAAAGGCCCCTTGTTCACACCAAGAACCAATTACATTTTTCCTTAAAGAATTGCTATAAATAAGAGCCATGGGTGCACTAAGAAACCAAGATTTTCATTATATTGTTATACTGCAAGAATTCTCCCTTGAGAATCCTCTTTTCTCGTTGGAGCCTTCAAGCATCATTGTAATAGGCCATTCCACTCACCTCCTGAGGGAATAGGCATTGATTTTCTTCACCACTTACCATTTTTCTTCCATTGTATGAAGAGCTCTCCATTAGGGAACTCAAGAGCCCTCCCAAGGAGGAAGAGGGGACTCATAAGTCCTTATTTTTCTCTACGGTGTTTTGCCTACTAATATAGTTATCCATTGGTAGCATTATGTTGGTCATTTGATTGATTTTGATGGTTCCAAGTTTCTTATGCTTTCTAACATTCATTTCTTAGTTGTTTTAGTTTGTTTATTTTTTTTACATGTGTTTGGCTTACTTAATCCACTCACAAACTTATGTCTTGTCTAGCAGTCTCATCTAGACAGGCAAGTGTTGTTGTTTTTATCACCCAAGTGACAAAACCAACAAAACAATATTTTCATTCTCATTTCTTTGAATTGTTTAGAGTCGTTCAAAACATCATTTAGTCCACGCCATTTTCCTCTTGAGTAAACAACAGCCTTAAAATAAAGCGCTTATAAAAAATGATTAGTTTAGGGTGTAGGGATTTGGAATAGGTGTGAAAGATAACTTTCCAAAGCTGTACGTAAACATAGAATCTTGAGTTAGCGAGTGGTGAAATCCACTTATTAGATTTTTTCCTAGGAAGCTCTTCTCACACAGGGGTCAATCACAAGGTCGCATTGAGACTAGCAGAGTGACTAACCTTGCTTTGTTGGTCTTGGAGTAGTGGTTACGCGTATTATTGGGGGTCACTTGAGAAAACAACCCTATGCGGGTCTTATCAAGTCGATCTTGGGCTCAGTTAACCTAGCCTTTCATGTGTATCAGACTGTCGACTGTTTCCCCATGCATCATTGTTGTATTTGGTAACCTTAGTGACCTTTCTCTTTAGGGTAATACATAAGGTGACAGTGAAGGGGAAGTCTTTATTGTACCTGGAATCGACATTGGCCAAAATCACTCGAGCTCCTTGGAGGGTAAATCCACGTTTATTGTGTGGAAGATGGCAGCAAGGCATAAGTCCGTTAAGCGGGTCGTCAACATAACTTTTCCACCCGCTTTATCTCACCCCCTTCTTACATTGTTCCCGGGACATTGAATTTCATCACCAACTAGTGCATTCATTGTGGGAAGTTTTTGTTTTCTTGCCTGCTTACTATTTTTTTAGCATGTGTTATTTTTTTCCCCTTATAGGCCTTAGTTTGGATATGTATTTATGGCGTCAGTTCCCATAACGACCAATGAAGAAACCCCTGCTCCGGGGGAAACTTTTGTTTTTCCTTCGTACGAAAACATTGGTCCTCCTTACATCGCTACTTTGAGCCTTCTAGGTCTCACAATTGGATTACCGGTATGGTTGTTTTCCACTCCAGTAATCTCGAATTCAACAAGTGCTTCGGTTGTAAGCACTTCCCCTCAAAAACATCAACCTCATGTTGATCCTTCACCTTCTTCACCAGTAATATATTTTTCGCCTGCTTCACTTGCAAGGTCTTCATCCATTTCATCTTCTTTGCCGAGTGAAATATCTAAAACTAGTAACTCAGTTGATAAGAAGAAGAAGAAAAGGAAGATTAAGAAGAAGAAAAATAAACAAGGGTCCAAACTTCCAAACACTGTCAGACATGTTGGAAAACAACCAGTTACTCATAATTGTGTTGGGAGTGTTGATGATGCCAAAATCACCCAAACAACCCATAAGCCCAAGTACCCTTGTAGGATTTGTAAGGGTATCCATATTCTTAAGGATTGCCCTGGTCTATCCAAGGTTATAGAATCATGGTCTTCACGCCCTCGCCAGCCCATGTCGTCAACCTATGAACAACAAGTTGATGACCTCCCGTCAACTAGTCAGGATATCATTGGGAAGAGGAAAACTAGAGTCAAGTTCATGTGTATGTTATGCGGAGGGATTCATTAAACTCA
Source organism: Picea sitchensis (assembly GCA_010110895.2). Classification (NCBI taxonomy): domain Eukaryota; kingdom Viridiplantae; phylum Streptophyta; class Pinopsida; order Pinales; family Pinaceae; genus Picea; species Picea sitchensis. Next base: position 149,281 of record SNQJ01S0000747.1, on the reverse strand, counting down.
CCTTTTCCCTCATATGGATGAAGCCTTAAAATTACTGGAAGACACGACTATTTCCCAGCCTCAACTTCCAGTTGATTACCATAGCCTTACTCTCAACCCACTTGTCGTTGATGGCATGATCAATCCGGTCCCTTCATCGGTCGGTTTGGTTAATCAGGTAGTCAATCTAGTCACGTCCTTAGTTGAACCAGTTGACAAAGTAGTTGATCTGATCCCATCCTCAGTCGATCCCACTCTCCTGTTAGAGAGTGAAATCCAAGCGGTCGATCTGTTTCCATCCGTCAACCCGATTCTCCCCTTGGATAATGCAACTCAAGTGGTCGATATGATCTCATCATCGGTCGATCCTACTCTCCCCCTAGAGAGTAAACTCAATATTTCCCACATTTTTCTCTTTGATGTAGAATCTATAGTGCTAGGGGGCATTCCTCCTTCTCCCGTGGAACCCCCTACAAGTAATGAAGCTATCCTTTTTTATTGGGGTGCGCTAATTGGACCTCGTCTTCCCTCTCATATTCCTTTCAATATTACAGTACAGGTTTGTGGTCAGAACGTTCCTCAGATGCTGATAGATGAAGGTGCGTCCGTTAGTATTTTTTCCTCTATTGTTTGGCAAGCTTTGGGTTATCCTCAACTTGTGTCGGTTACGCAAAATCTGATAGATTTTAACAGAAGAACCATTCAACCTTTAGGGACCCTTCCTCAATTTCCAGTAACTTTGGGAGGGAAAAATTTCTTTATTAACATCATGGGTGTTGAAATATTGTAACTGCAAAGAGTATTCTATTTATTATTGAGTTATTATTCATTAGATCAATCCCCTTTTGTGGATTGATCATGTCTAGCATTGTAATTGACCAAATCCACTTTTGTGGATTGGTCAAACCCTAAATATATTGTGCAAATTGAGAAGTCGCCCCCCAGGCTAATTAAAGTGGTTTTAACCACTAAGAAGACAAGTCGGCCCTGCCCAGTGAAGAGACACCTTTCTAGCTCCTTCTAGTTTGTATAAATAAAGGAAGCCAGATCCTCATTATCTCACTCACTCATTCACTCATCAAGTGCACAATTTTAGAGAGCTGCAGTTGGGAGAATAAGGAAGAGAGAGGCACATTGCTCAGTGCTAGATATTCTCTAGTGTTTTGGTTTATTGTCTTGGAATTGTATTGGCTATCTATATTAAGGAAGTTTTGTTGGGTTTTATCCCCCATGAGGGTTTCCCAGGATAAATGATGTGTATCTTGTGATTGTGTTTCTCTCAGTGATCCTACCTATGCTATGGTTATCTAGTAAATTGAAAAGAAACATAATAATAGATAAAAACTTAAAATGGTATCAGAGCTAAGCTGAAGAGAGCATCTTTCACTGGATAAAGAAAAATGTCACTGTTGTCGTACAAGAAAATTAGGGATTTTTTTGAAAAGGAATATCATCCTAAAAACCATCTAGAAAAGTGTTCCCTAGCCTAGAGAACTCTATGGCACCTTGAGCACACTTTTTCAATGGACAAAACTCCCAGAAAATGAAACCCTAGTTTTCACTGGTACTAGAAATCCATAAGTACCAGAAAACTAGAAGTACCAGGAAACCAGAACCAGTACTAGAAGTACCAGTCAAGATTTCTTCAAGATCAATTTCAAGGGGTAAAATTTGGATTTTCATAAATCTGACAGCACCAGCTTACTTGCCTCAGCTCAGCGCATCTAGCCCCTGGATCAGAATTTCAAAATTTGAAGTTTGAAAAATCATGGTTTCCTCATAAAACCCTAAGTTGCAGTTGCAACTGCAGTTTCAGAATCAGTTGTAGTTGCAGCTGCAGTTTCAGAATCAGTTGCAGTATCAGTTGCAGTACCAGTTGCAGTCACCCTTAAAGTTTTTAAGAGTTGGTAATTATTACCGTTGCTACCAGATGGTGCCACTACCTGCAAATACTATCAGAGGTATGTATTCATATATATTTAAATTGTTAAGATTTAAAGGGTATTTGCAGGAAAATCATCTCTCGCCATAGATCCAGAAGGATCTCAATATCCAATACATTCAGAGGAATAATGCAACCCAGGTTTGATTATTCTGATATGCATCTATTTTTTATGACATTATTTTAATCTAGTTTGCATGTTGAAGCTATGGCCATCATACTAACCTTTGGTCAAAATTAAAGTCAAGGTATTAGATGAATTAAAGCTGAGATCATAGAGTTTATTCTCTAACCCAACTTTCTGTCAAGATAGCATATTGGCTTAGTACAGAAGATAGGTTGAAGAAAGAACTCGTCATCTTTAGTGAAGGAGACTTGGAAGAAAAGAAACACATTCATTCTTGAGGACAAGGCTCCAGGTTCTAGGTTTGATTAATTAAGTTGATAAGATTCAAAGTTGCACATGACAAGTTGATAACTACCCCATTACAAGTAAACACTATAGCTGAGGAATAAGTCTTTGAAAAATATTATACTTGGTAGCATGTGAGCATATTGAGATAAATACTTAATGTAATTATTTATGAGATGCAACTAACATCTCCTCTAGAAGAAATTTCTTGTGTTGGTTCTAGGTTGACATGGATGAATGTTTGATCACAAAACTAGAAGAATGTTTATATCATTTTGTATTGTACTTCTTACTTTGATCTTTGCTTCAGACAAGTCACAAGTGATAGCTCTAAAGGAGCTACTGTGACGATTATTCATGCTATTGTTTTATTACCGTTATCAAAAGAGTATTATTCTTGCATGTTGTTTTGTTGACCTTGGTTCAGGTCACATGTGATAACCCTAAAGAAGATATAATGAAGGTTACAGAAGACAACATATTAGATGAGACATGAATAAGACTACCCAAGTTGTGTACATGACGATATACATCCATGTACCAAAGAAGATGAAGAAGAAGCTATCTTTTGAGATCCAGAGTATATCATATGGAGATTGATTGTAAGGAGCAGAAGGCTCCAAAGATGACCAAACATTAGAACTCATAGAAGACTTGGTCAAAGGATAATAAATCCACCTTGACAGGAAGCATAACTCGTTTGAAGTCTGACTCGTCCTTTCATATTTAGACTTGGTATTCAACACCAAGTATACCCTGTAAGAGATGATGAAGTCCTTGTAGACTCAGAAGAAACTGAGAGTAAGCATGATCTCAAAAAGGATCAGATGAAGAGACATCTCTCAGGACTGGGAGACAGATGCTATGAGAAGACTAGATCATAGCTTCAGAAACTACTAGGAGATATCAAATCTCCTGGAAGATTCCCTTGTTTCAGTAACAGAGAAGGAAGCCAGTCAAAAAGACTAGGATATGGATTCTTCCATGAGACTAGAAGATAAGTCAGTATTGACTTCCAAGATTGATTTAAAAAGACCAAGCATGTTGCAGATGTACAAAGCCTGATGTGTGTCCATAGGATTCTCCCAACAAGAGGGAGAAGACTATGACGAGACACTTACTCCAGTAATTGGAGAAATAGTTCCAGTATTTATGAAGACAACCAGAACGACCATGATTCATATATAGTATGAGATGCAGGGGGAGAAATCCCCATATTTAAAATTGAGTGGTAGTTGGTGCATTACATTAGTTGGGTCATGGAGACATGACTACAATAAAAGATAGAGTTACCTCCATGAAATAAGAAGAGATACCTTCAGTATCAATTATTGAGCCACTCTCAGTTTCAGATGAAGTTGTTGTCGTGATAGAATAAGAGGAATTACTCCCAGATTTCAACATCCACAGTGAGAATGAAGCAGTCATTCTCAATCTTCAGAGTAGTTGCGGGTGAAGAGTCCCAGTTCTATAAGGAATAGTTGCAGAAAGAGGAGAGGACATACTCTCAGGTAGTGAGATAGATAGTTCTTTGCAGAAAGCACATAGTGCTAGCACATGACTCTGCAAATTGAGTTGCAGCTGAGCAAGTGTACCAGATTGGTACAAAGTGATGTGAAAATTTGATTTGAAGTTGAATACATAAATAATCATGTATGCAGATTGAATAAGGATCTGTACGGATTGAAACAAGCTCCTAGAGCTTGGTATGGAAAAATTGGCAGTTTCCTAACGAGCTTGGGCTTTACCAAGAGTAAAGATGACTCTAACATTTACTTCAAGGTTATGAATGATGATCCTGTTATATTGTTGTTGTATGTGGATGACTTATTTCTAACTGGAAAATCTCATCACTGATTGTAAGAAGAAGCTCGTTGCAGAATTTGAGATGAAAGACCTTGGCCTAATGCACTATTTCTTAGGTCTTGAGGTCTGGAAGAACCCAGAGAAGATCTTCCTTAACTAAGGGATGTATGTAGTTGAAATACTAATTTGAAGCTCCTGGTTGACACTTCGTCAGAGTTTCTTAGTGTTGGATATTCTTTAGTGTTTTGGTTTATTGTCCTAGCATTGTATTGGCTATCTATATTAAGGAAGTTTTGCTGGGTTTTCTCCCCCATGAGGGTTTCCCAGGATAAATGATGTGTATATTGTGATTGTGTTTCTCTCAGTGATCCTACCTATGCTATGGTTATCTAGTAAATTGAAAAGAAACCTAATAATATCTAAAAACTTAACAATGGTAGTCCAAGACCCCTTGGATTTCGATTTACTCCTTGGGAAATATTATTTCTATGCCATGCAATCTATCGTGTCCACTTTTTCATGTGATATATTTCCCTCACGATGAAAGAATTGTGACTATTGATCAACTTTCATTCGTTGGTCCTGACTTGATTACCAACTCACTTTCCTCCCTAAACAGTTCTTATACGTAGATGATATCGCCCCCTCCATAGTTCGATTATGTGGCATTGTCTCCCATGCCTTCAGCTGCCAATGAAGATGAGCCTCTCACTGTAAGATCAGTCTCTTATGACTTGGATTTTGTAGTTGACATGGTGATATCTTTGATAGGGATTTTAGAGCCTGATCTCCTTACCCTTGTCGCGGCCCTTGACATGTGTTCCTTCCAGAGTGTATTTCTTCCATCAAGTGAAGATCTCTTGGAAGCCATCACCGAGTTTTTTCCCTTGACCTGGTGTCCTTCTAGATCATTGTCCTCTTGGAATCCATGATCAAGAAGAGGAGTTTGATCATGGTATTTTGATTTCAAGCTCGTTAAAAAATGAAACCAGTTGTGAGGATAGTTTTGCATCTCTATGGCAACCTCGTTAAAAAATGAAACAAAGGTCACGCGGATAGTTTTTGCATCCCTGTGGCAACCTCGTTAAAAAATAAAAAAAATGTAATAAGCATAGTTGTTTTCCTGTGTCAAACTCGTTAAAAAATGAAACATAGGTCTGGGGATTGAACCTAGATTCTTGAGCATGGTTTTCGGATTTCAAGCTCATTAAAAAATGAAACCAACTTTGAGCATGGTTTTCTGATTTCAATCTCGTTAAAAAATTAAACCAGTTGTGAGGATATTTTTGTGTCTCTGTGGAAACGTCGTTAAAAAATGAAACATAGGTCACGAGGATAGTTTTTGCGTCCCTCTAGCAACCTCGTTAAAAAATTAAACAAAGGTAACGATCATAGTTCTTGTCCTGTGTCAAGCTCATTAAAAAATGGAACAGATGTCTAGGGATTGAACTTGGATTCTTGAGCATGGTTTTCTGATTTCAAGCTCATTAAAAAATGAAACCATCTTTGAGCATGGTTTTCTAATTTCAAGCTCGTTAAAAAATGAAATCAGCTGTGAGGATAGTTTTGCATCTCTGTGGAAATCTCGTTAAAAAATGAAACAAAGGTCACGAGGATAGTTTTTTCTCCCCTGTGGCAACCTAATTAAAAAATGAAATAGATTTTTTCCCCTCTCTGTTTGAGTCAAGTCCTTCGTCTAGTATTTGAAGATTCATTTCATTCGCCTTTGTAGTTGGAAGAAACGAAGCTTGGGGGGAATTTTCTTATAGCCTTTGGACTTCATGCTGAAGTTAAGTCACTAGCTTCTTAAGCTAGGGGAAAAGTACCAACCATCCTTGGATAATGCATTGGGAAGTCACGAGCATAGTTTTCTCTGGTTCAAGCTTGTGTAAAAATGAAACCACCTACCTCAAGCATAGTTTCCTCTAGTTCAAGCTTGTGTAAAAATGAAACCAGGTCCAAGCATAGTTTTGTTTAGTCTTAATATTGTGTAAAAATAAAATCTATCACAAGCATAGTTTTGTTTTGTTTTAAGCTTGTGTAAAAATGAAAACAATCTCGAGCTTAGTCTTTTTTCTTTCTCGTGCTCGTAAATCAATGAGAATGTAACCGAGTAAACTTTTATCATTTTTTTGGACTCGTAAAGGTTATACGAAAAAGGAACCCCCTGGAGTTCCCTTTAAGCTCTTTTCAGACTCTCTAAACATGAAAAGATTTCCAAGCGATCTTGTTCTTTTCAAGCTCGTTAAAGTATTTGAAGAAAGCATTTGTTGAGTGGTAGTTTATCTCTTTTTTCGTCTCATCAGACTACTTTGCAAAAAATGACATTTTGGAGTTTCCTTTAAGTATTTTTCAGACTCTCTAAATATGAAAAATCATTGAGTTTACTTTCTTTGGACTTGTAAAACAAACATTGAAAGACCCATATGGGACCGAACCACTCCTTCCTAGGGTTCGTTAAACATACTCCGAGGGACTCATCCAAAGGATGAGCTTACAGTTCAAGCATATGTTATCCTCCTCAAGATTGTGTAAAAATAAAGAGGTACTCGCCAGAAATGGTGGGGGAAAATTTGGAAATAAATGTATCTAAACCTGTATTCTATGGAAGAGTCGCTTTTGAACTTGACACCCTTTCACTAGCTTTGTGTCTAGGTTGGAAAATATGCTTGTCTCTTGATCATACTCCTTTATAAGATTACAATTTTGTATGTGATCCCTGTTGTTGAATCATTGTTTCCAAGATAGTTGTTGTGTCATCAATATGTTCAAAAAGAAGTTCWACCCGGAAATCCTTCTATTGCGTCGGAAATTTTTGTAGTCCTTAAGCCTTCTATTGCATCGACCATCCCTGAGTCAGTCCTGAATCACTTGTTACTCTGATCTACTTCAAATCTTGTTACCAGTTTCGTGTCATTGATCGGGGATACTTTAAGGCCCTCTCATGATGAGTCTTTTCCTGTCGAATTCAACTCATTATCCATGAATTAGACTTAGAAACTAATTGGTACCTTGGAACTTGCATGCATCAATGGTAGGTTTCCTCGCTTTCGAGAATGAGTTTTCATTATTGACCCTCGATCGAGAGATTTTGCCGATTGTTCAACTTCAACTCACAAAATCTCACTCGTTGGATTGTACTAGTGTACCTTGGGATTCATTGACATTAATGGTGATTTCCCTCAAAATTTTTAACGATATACACTAATGATCAGTAATCAAGTGGTTTCTACCATGTCCAACTTCAACACATGTATTTGCATGGTTAGATCCGTACTACAGAGTGATGAAAATGAAGACCCTGGATCTTTTCTAACAAATTCAGGTTGCGTTGGAGTATATTCAGATTGTACTGTTGTATAGATCCAAAATGTATGTCTTGTGGCTATGTTCAAATTTGAGTCTTTAACACATAGATCCAAAGTGTATTTTTGGTGGCTATGTTCATATTTGAGTCATAATGGCATGGATCCACAATGCATGTTTGGTGGCCATGAACTGTCTTACTTGACATGGATCTTTGCATGTCAACATTTATGCTTTGAGTCATTTGTATTATGAGTATGAGAATTCCTACTTCAGTGATGATATATTATTGTACTTTATTTCCTTGTTTGTTGGCAGGTTTCCGATCGACGTGTTCCTTGTTCCCCACACACACTCGACAAATTATTTCAACTATCACTCTGTTCTAACTTCATACTTTGGGGGGATTACTGTTACACATCATTTTCGTCACCCCTATGACTGTTAATAATTTACACCTATCCTTTGTCTTTAGAAGGATCAATGGCCTGAATCCCTGAAGAAAAATGAAGACACATTTTCCTAGAAAGATGAAAATTATATTTTCCTTTGTAAAAAACTTATAAAAAGGGATATTCACACCTTTCTCAGTGTTAAGGGTGCAACTATTTAGGATCATCACAAGTTGCACCATAGTGGTCTACAAAATTGTCACAGTTTGCTCAGTTTTAACAGTGCGACGATCTTGTTTACAAAGAAAAAAAGCATCTTCTCGACGTTTCTAGAATGGAAGCTTCAAGGGTGAGGTAGCCTCCAATCGGTTTGGATCTTATTCACATCCTTTTTCTAGTGGGATCATCCTAACCTTATCACCCTATCCTTTTCATATTATAAAAGGATAAGAGTTCTCATGGGAAATCTAGGTTTTTTGGAATGGATAGTTCTTGAGTTTTGTAGCTTGGAGTTTTTGGGCCTATGTTGGCTTTGAGATTCACTTTGTCAAGATAGATTGTTGGTCTCAGAATCTGTGGAGAAGAAGTGTGTTGGAAGCAAGGAAATGTTGGAAGGGACCCTACAACATCAAGGCATTGGTTGTATTCTCCTTTTCATATCTTTAATACAGTGATATATTTCTTTCCCATAAAATTGGTCTTATTTTATTGTATGACTCCTTGATCACATACATAGGTTTTGTTGAGTATACATCGTTGCTTTGACTTCGTTGGCTTATGTATTTTTACAGGTTCAACATCCCATAAGCCTTGGAATGGAGCGAGGACAAGCAACATTTAAAACCTATGTATGTCATTTATCTCTTGTTAGTTAATATGCTTGATAATTAAAATTTAGGGAAAGTTTTATATTTTGCGTTGTTTTGTTCTAGTTTCGGGGTGAAAATGGGGAGATCTGTTTGTGTCCGCACTTACCAATTTTTTTGATAACATGCCACTTCAGTATCCATGTCTCATTCCACGTCAGCCAAGAAATGGTCGATGGTTGGATCGACCGAATTTGTAAGGAGTTTCATCTGCCAATAAAAATCGTCGACGATTGATGGTCAATGGTTAGGTCGACTGATTTAGCTATGTATTACAAGTGGTTTTCAAGGAAATTATCTGATGTATGAGACTCGACTATCAATAATCGAGGAGATTTGCGAGCAATTTTGGTTTGCCAAAGAGAATTGTTGATCGATCGATTGTCGATGGAGCTCAAATCAACGGTCCAGATTGTTTTAAGTTGTTGATTAATGGTGGAAATTGATCCATGGGGTTTGAAAGGGATTAACATTTCAACAACTTATGTTTCACTCGATTTGAGATTGATGGATCAGATTTAAAAGGTTGTTATAATAGTAAAAGAATCATTTTTCTATGAATTTTTTAGTATTTTGAAGGTCATGAATTTGTGGGGTGATTTTGAGGCCCTAAACTATGTTTTTAGGAAATACAAATCCACAAGAATTGAGTGTATAAAGATGCACTATGGATTTCCAGCTTAAATAAAAGAACTCAGAGAGACCTATCCAATGAGCTATTATGGGCACAAAACAAATCTCATATGAGAAAGTGACGACTCAAATAGTTAAGGTAAAAATTTGGCACCAATTTACTTCCAGAGGGCATAACTCCTTTCTCAAAAGTTCGTTTGGGGAACATGAGTAGTCTATGAAAATATTATGAACCATAGAAGGTAACCATGGAGCCAGATTTAGGATCTGGGTATGTGAAAATGTGTAGGAAGAGAAAGAAGACAATTGTAGCATACATGGATAAAATGGGAAAAACATTCCAAACTTATCTAGACCTTAACTTTTAGCTCGGAGCTTGGATTTGAGAAAATGAATAGTCACTGGAAAGGTATTGAGGAGGAGAATACATATATCCACCCATAAGTCTTAATTAGGCACTAAAATTTTCTCAGAACTCATAATGAGGCATGAGTACAACCATTGGAGAGATGTTTCAGAGAAGAATGTGTCTAAGGGAAACATATTTTGAATTGGTGCATTGTGTCCTTCATAAATTGATAAGAATAACTTGTATCCTAGTTAACTAAATGTTTTATAGTATTCATGTGCTAACAATAATTATTACATGCACATTTCTTGCAGAATTGGAGGTACAGGAAAACAAATTTGGTTCTTATATGAGGAATGGAGTTATGAAATATTCCCAGAGACCTTATAGACATGAGGAAGAGATCAGAGGTCTGCATGTCAGCATGGGAAATGGTGAGACAGATTCTAATGGAAGAAGAGGTCGGCAGGAGCATGTAATTAAGAGAAGCATGCATAGGGAAGTGAAAAGCTATAGGTAATATAATGAAACAATTATGAAGGGTCATGAAGAGATACTTAAGATTAATAATATGTTGCATAATAAAGTTAACAAAGACTCTAGAACCAGGCAAGAAGCTATTGTTGGAAAAGTGAAAGCATCCAGATCCCATATCAGAAAAGATGATCATGGGAATGACAGGAATTCAAGAAGCATGAGCAGGATCCATCATTCTCCAAGGAGATCCACTAGAAAAACTCATGGAAGTTCAGGGTCATGAAGTAGCCCAAGTATGTATCTTGTTAGGAGGAAAAGGAGAAGGCATGAGGCAGACATCTTGCAAGCTGAACTCAGGAAAATCAAGCCACCAACTTTCAATGGTGAGTACAGAAAAGGCGAAGAGGTTGAGGCCTAGTTGTTCGAAATGAAGAAATATTTCCAACTGCATCCAACCTACCACTTGCAAGGAAAGGCATCCATGTGGTGGGATAAAATTAAGCAAGCCAAGCACGTTGATGAGAAGAGGATCTCATGGAGGCATTTCAAAGGATATTTCCAAGAGAAATATTTGTCTGAGCATTTTCTTTTTTGCAGAAATAGAAATATGATTTATATATATAAAAGGTGCGACCGAAGTCGCTAATGTACAAAATAGGGGGTGATGGGTCAATGACCCAACAACTAGAATACCGAGATATTTCTAGATGGGCTTGTTCTCGAAAAATTCAGCTGCTTATTTAGTTAAGACTGACAAGTCTAGCTAATGCTTGCAGACTACGTATTGGCATAGCCATTATTACAAAAATTGGGATTGATTTCAAAGATTACTTTTTATTTTCCTCTTAAGTTGGTGATGAGATTTCTTCAGAGGGCATCTC
>SNQJ01S0000747.1:105353-137498 GCA_010110895.2 Picea sitchensis | reverse complement strand
GGAACTGAACTCTTCCCGTATCTTATGAGTTTGTTTGCTTCGCTTGCCCTCCTGTGGGTTTATACATAATGTATTGGGCACTGATTGCCCTGGATTTCCCATGCAGAATCCTTTCTTGTTCATGTAATGTGACTCCTATGGAGCGTGGATTGATGTCATGAGTTGTTCCACATGCTCTGAAATCTTACCTCAGTCTTATCCCATGGCCGCTTGCGCGAGTGACATTAATGAGAGGATATGGGGGGGGAGGAGGAGAGCGGTGTTGATGATCACATTTGCAGGATCCCACAGGGGATTGACCTTTTGTTTCACTTATATTCCCTGTATTCCTAATTCAACGTACAATTTTCTCCATTTTTGGATTTATCGAGGTACATTGGCCTCCCGGGATTGTTGGGAGTTTGTCCATACCGGATGTTGCGCTAGAGCGCTCTGTGTGTGTGGTTGTTGGGAAAGTGGACGAATTGTATGAGTTGGTTCATTGCGGGGGGTTATGGGGGGACGAGGAACATGGACTTTCCCTTGATTTCCAAGTACCCTTGGCCTCTGCCTATGGATTTGTTTTCCTTATCGTCGACTCTCCAATTGTTGGCTCGACGGATGTGGTAGAAGTGGGTGTTCATGCAATTGATTGTGTCCCTGGTTCTATCAATGGTTCTCTTGAGATCAGAGTTTTTTGAGTTGGTGTTCTTGAAAAAATACCTGATGATCGTTTTGGAGTCCCCTATTATGGTTAGCTTTTAATTTGACGTTCCCTCACAATTTGGGTCCCTTTTAGAAGTGCATAAGCCTTTGCTGCATTGTTTGTGGTGGTTCCTAGATTCCAAGAATAAGTAATCATCCTTTGTCCTCTAGGGATAAAAAGAACCCCTCCCACACATGCCTCCCTTGGGTTCCCTTTAGAAGCGCCATCGAAAATTAGGATATTATTTTTTTGTGAGTTTAACCAGGTTGTGAACTCTTGAGGAGTACATTGAAGCTGCCAACATGAAATGTTTTTCTTTCAGGCAAGGAGAAGGGAAATACTATAGGTTGAGTTTATTTAGCCATTCTTCTTCATCTGTTATCATCGGGGCCCCTGCCAGGGTGAATGGTTTCTTGATTGACAGGAATTCACTAAGCTGACCGATGGAATTTATCAATATTGTCAGGGGGGAGATGATTTTTCCTTTGAAATTCTTTTGTTTCTTTCCAACCAGATCTACCAACAAACAAATTTGATCGATGCCTTCCAGGCTCAGTTGAGCTTCAATTTTCCCTGGAGCGAACCTTTATATTGTTTTTCCCATTTTCCTATCAGGCTTTTGGTGCTTGTAGGCTTGGACAAATGGGGGACTAATTCCTGATAAACATTTTTCATCGCATGCCTGGTGTATTTGCAATGTAGGAATAGATGATCAGATCTTTCGAGGCTATTGGTGCACAGAGCACACCTGAACGGGCCTAGAAAGCCTCTTTTGTTCAAATTGTCCCCTGTTAGGAGTTTTTTGTGGGCTAGTTGCCAGCAGAAGATGTTAATTTTTGGGAGACTATTTGTGTTCCATATCTCTTTCCAAATGGTCGATTTGGGTGGGATACCACTGTCTTCTAAGAGCTACTTGTATCCTGATTTTACAGTATACCCCTCTTTCCCCAGATTCTGTCATCCTTTTTGCTGAGGTGGACTGGAGCGGATCCAGAGATTTTTTGGAGGAAATGTTTGGCCTCTTCTCTCAATAGGGGAGGGAAATCCCCCAGATTCCAACTTTTCCAATTGTCGTTTGGGTGCCAGTTTGAGATGTCGAAGAGGGTGGATCTTCCTTCAGAGGACAACCAATGTTTGAACTGATTTAGTGAGGGGAGTTTTGAGAGAATCCCACTCTCTGAGTAATTTCCCTCCCAAATCTTGATATTTTTTTCGTTTCCTGGATCCCAGTTCAGGCGGGTTTGTATTAGTGGGACGAGCTTTCAGATAAGCTTCCAAATAGGTGAGTCTTCTTTTCCAAGGTCTACTTCTTCGACACATATTTTTTTGTTTGTGGTCATGTACTTGTTGTAGAGTGATTTCTTCCACCATTCCTTGCCACCTGTGATAATTCTCCATATTACCTTTGCTCCTAGAGCTAGGTTTATCTTTTTAGGATCTCTTATTCCCAACCCCCCATTTTCTTTTGGAGCACAAGTAATAGCCCAATTAACCATATGGAATTTTTTTTCATTTTCCTTGCCTCCTTGCCATAGAAATTTCCTTGTGATTTTGGCCAATTCTTTCTTGATTCCAACTGGAGCATAGAGAGATGAGAATTGGAAGATTGGGAAGGACAAGAAGACTGCTTTTATTATTACAACCCTTCATGTTGTGTTTAACCATGTGGCTCCCCATATTTCAAATTGATCTTTTAACTTTTGGAGGATTCCCTTCCATGACTCCCCAAGTAGGGCTTTGATTCTTAGTGGCGTACCTAAATACTTGAAGTATTTACAATCCATCGTGAAGGGGAATTGGAAGATGTGGGAAATTCTTGCCATTGTTCCCGCTTTTACATTCCAAGAATAGATCTGGATCTTAATTTTGTTAATGAGTCCTCCTGAGGCCTGTTCATACTGGTCCAGGACAAGTTTAAATCTTCGGGCCATTATTTTGTAGGCTCCTCCAAGGAGAAGGGTGTCGTCAGTGAATTGAGAGTTGTTTATCCTTCTTACTCCCCTCGCAATTTTTAATCCAGGGATATTTCTAGTGGTCCTTTCTTTTTTCGGTCTTCTATTTAAAGTTTCTGCCATGATTATATACACCATCGGAGATAGAGGGAAGCCTTGTCAAAGACCTCTTGAGGCTTGGAATAATTTTGTTGGTCGACCATTAATCAAAGGAGCGATCCACGGGGATGAAATATAGGCTTTGATCCAGGATATAAAGGAGCTTTAGAAACCGATTTTTCTTAGCACTTATAGAGAAATTTGTGCTTTACTCTATCGAAGGTGTTTTCCATGTCAATTTTAATGATCATTCATTTTTCTTTATTCGTTACACTACTGTGGATTGCTTTCTGGACCATGATTATGTTGTCCCAAATTTTTCTTTCAGTTACGAAACCCCCTTGATTTGGGAGGATAATTCTTGGAAGAAGATGCTTAAGCCTGGAGGCAATAGTTTTGGTAAGAATTTTGTAGGAGACATTACAAAGGGAGATGGGGTGAAAGAGGTCAAAGGTGTTTGCATTTTTGGATTTGGGGATCAACGCCAAGAAGGAGGTGTTAGTGGCTCCTCCTATATTGCATGTTGATTGGAAATATCTAATCATGCGAAGTAAGTCCTTTTTGATGATTGCCCAACACTGTCTGTAGAAGGGGAGGGTAAATCCATCTGTATTGGGAGCTTTATCTGGGTCGAAGTGGAATACTACCGCTCTTACTTCCTCTTTGGTGATTGTCTTTAACAATTCCTGATTTCCCTGGTCCGTTATCCGTTGAGGGATCGACTCTATGAACTTCAGTCTTTGATATTTATTATCTTCTCCATCCTGTGTATAGAGGGTTTTGAAATGGGAAGAGGCCTCATTTTTTATCTCGTCGAATAAGTTAATTATCTCCCTCGAGGATTTTTTGATTTCCTCTATTGAGTTTCTATGTTGTCTAGATTTGGAATGTTTATGGAAGAAGGAGGTGTTTTTGTCTCCATCTTGTAGCCACATGGCTCTAGACTTTAGTCTCCATTCCCTTTCTTCATTGGGAAGTGCCCTTAAGTAGTTTTGAAAGTGTATTTTCTCCTGCTCCAAGTGCTCGGGTTGGAATTCCTTGGCTTCAATATCCATATGGATCTCTTCTAATTTATGTTTGTGTTGCTTTACTTCTTCCTTTGTGCTATGGAAGGAGGTGTTTTCCCAATCCTTTAAGGCCAACTTTGTTTTTTTTAATTTTTTCTCCCAAATATACAATGGGGTTCCATTCACCCAAGTAGACCAGGCTAGGGAGATTAAGGGGAGAAAGTCTGATGAGTCCATCCAGAGGGGGTTGAATCTGAAGGGGATGGGACCCATGTTTTCTGCCTTCGAAAAGGTGAGAGCTATGGGGCGGTGGTCTGAGATGCCCCAAGGGACAATTTTGGAGGTAATGGTAATCGAAAGGAAGAGGAGAGGGTTGTGGATAAGGAAGCGATCCATTCTAGCGGCTATATGTCCCACCCCTGTCCTTTTGTTATTCCAGGTGTATTTCCTTTGTAGGGATTGATGTCAAAGAGATCGAGATCCGAGACCAGATCCTCCATATTTTCCCTAAACTGATCTCTTACAGTGGACCCCCCCTTTTTCTCCCCTTGGTGCAGGGTAGTATTGAAATCCTCAACTATTATGCAGTTTTCTTGAGCATCCAAATATTTTAGTTTCATTAGTGTTTTCCAAAAATCTTTCTTTTCCCTAAAGTTGTTTGGCATATAAACATTTCATATAGGATAGATAATACATGTTTGGAGGTGCTTTAGCTTTACCAACGTCCAATGGTTTGAATCCACTCTTTGTTCCTCCTTGAATATTTGAGTGTTCCATACTATACAGATCCCTCCTCAGGCGCCTCGTGCACTTAGCACCGCTCCACTACTAGCGTTCCAGATTTGTTTCATTTCTCTTAGGGCCTCATCACCCTGGAGTTTTGTCTCCTGAATTAAAAGGATTTAGAGATTTTTTGTTCTAATTAGTTTTCTCATAGCTTATTTTTTTTCCATTTGGCCTAGTCCTCTACAATTCCAGGAAACTACCTTCATTACTTACTATTGTGCTTTGTGGCCCCTCCTTTCGAGGGGTGAGACTGCCCCTTTGATGGTTGGGATTTTCCATTTTTCTCTTCTTTCCTGAGGATTTATTCCAGCGTTGGTTGGGTTCCTAGGTCTTTGTCCTGAGTGGTTGCTTTCTCTCTTCTAGCTTTATTTTTTTGTCTTCCTGCTTTCGTGGTTGGAACATTCTTTGGAATTTCTACTTCCATTTATTCTCCAGATTATTCTTGGTTGTCTTCTTCCTATGCTTGATAACTGACTGGATGTTGGGGGTTTGGTTCTTCTTCCTAGATCTCAATGACCGCATCCAGATCATGGGTGTTTTCTTCTGTGTTTTCCTTAGAGCTGATCAACTCTGGATCCAGGGTTTCCAAGGGTTCGAACTTGTTCTTGCTACTTTCGGCTTCATCTTCGATTTGTATTGTAGATTTCCCTTTTCTTGGCGAGGGGGGTCCGGAGTTGCTTTTGTGTTCCAGTTGTGGGTTCCCTGGTATGTTCATCATTTTTTTACGTTTTTCTTGTTGCCATTGTTCATATGCCTTGTTTTTTGGATGCTCTTGGGTCGCCTTGGGGTAGTTTTTGGCAAAGTGACCATATTCATGACAGTATTTGCACTTGAATGGGAGTTTGTTCATAGTCCACCATTTGGATGTAATACCAACCATCCAGAATGAGTTGTATTTCTTTTGAAAGCCCTCTTTCAAGATCCACTTCAACACATAATCTTGCACAATATTGTAGTCCATCTCGTGGTTCGGCTCGATCAATGAACCTTCCCAGGGCATTACCTATGTTTTTTATTGTTTTGTCATTCTAGCAGTGTATGGGTAGGAAGAGGAGCCTAATTCATACTGGAACAACAAAGGGGATATCGTTATCTGGATTGAAGTCTAGAGTCCATTTGTTCAGATACATCCCTTTGGTCCCCATGAAATATGGGTCATTTTTGAATATCAGATCGCGGTCTGCTTTGTTTTCAAACAGAAAAATGTAGAAACCATTTCCACAAAATGTTGTAGAGAGTTGTCCTTTGATTGTTTTCATCTCGTTCTAGTCCAGCCACAAAGCCATAGCTTTGGGGGATGTCCTGAGTCCTGTAAACTGCCCTATTAAACCGTTTTCAGCTAGTCGAAGAGCAAATGGTCGCGAAGAGGTGGAGTGGACAACCACCTTTGGGATTTCTTCTAAGCTTTTGACGAATCAGGAGGTACATGCTCCCTTAACAAACTTTGAATAAGATCATATTAGCGTCTGAAACACTGCAAGGTCAGGCGGCGACGGGGGTTGGGGGGGGTCCCCCAAGCCCGAGGCCATGGCAACTAGCGTTGAGAACCCTAGGACATGTTAGGGGAATCTTGAGGAGTGCTTCTCGAGGTCACTTCAATATCTTTATGACATCCTGATATGTTGTTTGTTTGAGAATTATTATGAAAGGAATATGAAAGAGTTATTTGAACTCAAGTTTGAAAGCATGACAATGGGTGAATATGAAAAGAGGTTATTTGAGTCATTGAAATGTGTTAACTTCATAAAGGATGAAAAAAATCCAAAGGTTTCTAAGTGGGTTACCATATTTCTACAGTAACAAGATACAATATGATAACCCCAGAACTTTGAAGGAAGCCATAAGAAGAGAAAATCATCTTTATGAGCAAAGCAAAGGAAGGCCAATTTTCCAAAAAGCTTGTAATGATTAGATTAAGGGTAAAAAGGATCAAAGGACGAAAGTTTTTAAGACACCCTTTTTCAAGAACAAATCCCAAGAAAATCAATAAGTTTAGTCAACAAAAAATGAGCACAAGACCGCATATTCATTTGGGAAAATGCCAAGACAACAACATGTACAATGTTGGGGATGTGAGGGAAATCACTTATATAGGGACTACCCTCACAAAGGATAAAGAATGAGGACTTTCCAAAATGTTTAGGAGGCTGAAATAGTTGAGGGCATGGGAGGAAACATGCCAAGGATTTATGCAACCTTGGACAACAAGCAAATACAATAGCAATCCCCCATGATTGAAGTGGAAGTTAATACTGATAACCAATTCATAGAAATTTTAATTGATTATGGAGCTAGCCATAGTTACATAAACTCTAACATTGTTGAAATATTTTACTTGCAAAGGAGTACGCATAATAAATCTTGGTTAGTTTAGTTAGTCATAGGGGTTAAGAGGAAAATCAATGAGCTAGTTAAAGATTATTCGATAGATATGAATGGACTTAGTACAAAGGTAGATGCAAACATTATACTATTGGATTCATTTGATTGTCTAATTGACATGGATTGGTTGGAAAAACACCATGTTTTCCTAGACTATTACAACAAGACAATCACTTGTCTTGATGAAGAAGGGAAGCAAGGCAAGGTTCAAGGCATTCCAAGAGTTGTAGTTGTTAGAGAGATTTTAGCTATGTAGTTTAAAAAGAGTTTTAGGAAGGGATGTTATATTTTTGCATCCCACATGGAGGAGGTAGCCAAAGATAAAGTGGAAAGTATTGAATACCATCCAGTCTCAATGGATTTTGAAGATATTTTTGGAGAAATCCCAGGATTGCCACCAAATAGAGACATTGATTTCTCTATTGATTTGGTGCGAGAAGCTGCCCCAGTGTCTAAGACACCATATAGAATGGGAACACCAGAATTGAAGTAGTTGCAGATGCATCTTGAAGAATTGTTAAGGAAGAGGTATATATGCCCGTGTGTCACCTTGGGGTTCCACGATTCTTTTTTTGAAGAAGAAAGATGGAACCTTGAGGATATGTATTGATTTTAGATAGCTAAATAAGGTCACCATAAAGAACAAATACTCTTTGCCAAAGATTGATGATTTATTTGATCAACTGAAAGGTGCAAGAATATTTTCCAAGATTGAATTGAGATCAGGTTATCATCAAGTGAGGATAAAGGAAGAAGACGTCAACAAGATAGCATTCAAGACAAGATATGGGCATTATGAATTCACAGTAGTACCATTTGGACTATCAAATGCACCAATAGTTTTTATGTTTTTGATGAATGGAGTGTTCAGGGAGTACCTGGACACGTTTGTAATTGTGCTCCTAGATGATATACTCATCTACTCTAAGTTAGAGGAGGAACATGAGAAACATTTAAGAATAGTGTTGCAATTTTTAAGAGAGCATAAATTGTATACTAAGCAAAGTAAGTGCATCTTTTATCAAAAGAATATTCACTACTTGGGGCATATAATTTCACCATAAGGGACAGAAGTTGATCCTGAGAAGATAGAGGCCATTAGAGGATGGCCAATGGGAAGAAATTTCATAGAGGTCATATCATCCCTAGGTCTTGTCGGTTATTACTGAATATTCATAAAAGGTTTTTCAAATATTGCAAGCCCAATCACTTCTTTGCAAAAGAAGGGGGAGAAATTTGAATGGACTCCCAAGTGTGAAGAGAGATTTCAACAACTAAAAGACATCTTCACAAGTGCACCAATATTGAAGATTGCAAATTCAGATGATGATTTTTTCGTGTGCACTAATGCATGCAAGGAAGGGCTCAATGGATTCCTCACACAAAAAGAACATGTGGTATGCTATGAGTCCAAAAAATTAAAAGAACATGAGAGGAATTATGCTACACATGAATTGGAATTAGCAACAATTGTACATGCACTGAAAATGTGGAGACATTACCTCATGGGGAGGAAATTTGAGCTAAGGAAATACCACTTTGGTCTGAAACATTTGTTTGGAAAACCAACATTAAATGCTAGACAAACTAGATGATTGGAATTCCTTGGTGAATAGGAATTTGAAATTAAGAACGTCAAAGGAAAAAAAAATCAAGTGGTTGATGTTGTCAGTAGGAGAGCTCATAAGATGCATATTGTAGCCATCAACATGTACATGAATGATATGAAAGTTAAAATTATTGCAACAACAAATTTAGATCAACAATATTTGAAAATAAAAGAAACATTACAAGAAGGAAATTTACAGTAGAAATTTAATTATTATGAGCTAAAAGAAGATGGAATTCTCATGTACAAAGGAAAAGTATATGTGTTGAATTACAGTGAGCTGAAAAATGTGGTGATGAGGGAAATGCACAATGTTCCATATGTTGGGAACCCAGGATATCATAAGACAATTGCAACTGCAAGAAGCTAATGCTTTTGGCCAGGAATGAAGAAAGAAGTGGCTAATTACATAGCCAGATGTCTAGAGTGTCAGAAAGTGAAGACTAAACATAGACATACAACAGGGCTACTATAGCCATTTCCCATTCCAGAATGGAAGTGGGAAGTTGTCACAATGGATTTTATTACTAAGCTTCCCAGAACAATGAAGCAACATGATTCCATCATGGTGTTGGTGGATAAATTAACTAAGGTGGCACATTTTATTCTAATAAAGACTACACTCAAGGAAACAAATATTGCAAAGATCTACATGAAAACAGTTGTTTCAGACATAGATCCAAAGTTTACATCTAATTTTTGGAAGGGTTTTTTCAAGGGATTTAGGACAAATCTAAATTGCAGTATAGTGTATCACCCATAGTCATATATGCAAAAAAACATGACTAATAGAATAATTGAGGACATGCTTAGAATGTATGTGATGGACCAACCATCAAAGTGGGAAGATTATATCCACTTAGTGGAATTTTATTACAATAATGGGTATCATGACTCATTGAAAATGAGTCCATTTGAAGGCTTGTATGGTAGAAAATTTAACACACCAGTGAGTTGGGATAATCTAGCAGAAAAAGAGGTTGTTGGGCCTAATTTGTTGAAGGAAATGGAAGAGAAAATGACAAAGATAAAGTAGAATTTAAAGGCTTCCCAAGACAGGAAGAAAAGTTATGCAGATAAGAATAGAGTTTTTAGAGCTTTCAAAGTGGGAGAACATGTGTTTTAAAAGTGAAGGAGAAAATAAGTTGGCTAAAAATAGGAAGTTTCCCAAAGTTGGCAACAAGATATTGTGGACCTTTTGAATATTAGAAAAGATAGGGTCAGTTGCATACATGCTAGCATTTCCTGCATCCATGAAAGTGCATAATCTATTCCATGTTTCGTTATTAAAGAAGTATGTGCCTGACCCTAACCACATAATTAATTGATTGTGATACAAGTGGAGCACGAAGTGGATTTCCGGGTGGAACCAGTACGCATCCTGGATCGAAAAGTTAAAGTGATCAAGAACAAATCCATAGGGATGGTAAAGGTTCATTGGACCTACTACGGTCCTGAATATGATACATGGGATCATGAAGAAAACATGCAGAAAGAATAACCACAATTTTTTGTCAATTTTTAAGAAAGCATAATGCAAGACTCCATTTTGAGCAGTTAGAGTTTTGGAACCACACCTTAAAGTCCTAGCTAGCCTATGTTGGGGGCCTTGATAAAAGAATGGCACATTCCTTGGATTATCCATGATAAATAAATGTAAAATTCCTTGGGTTAGCCCTGATAAATGAATGGCGGATTCCTTAGGTCAATAGGTCGAGAGGAATAAGAGATTTTGGTTGGAACTATTGCCAGAGTTGTAAAATTGTAAAATTTTATTTATTAAAGCATTGTGATTTAAATTTGTACATATATGTATATCGGCATAGTGTGCACCGAGGACGACGCACAATTGTATGGGAGGGGTAATGTAACATCCTCGCTATAATACTCAGTGTAATTGATGCTTAATGTAGATATATTGTGTGGCTACGACCAAGCAATGTATATGAAAAATATATTTCTAAGTTTTAATAACAAAATGTGATGCCACTTGTTAAGGGGCCATGGATAGAGATGGGGGATGAATTAATCCACGAGAGAGAGGAAGGTATATAATAATTTCTAAGAGAGGGGTCCAAGGGGGGAATCACCCATGTCTATTAATTCCACCCACATTCTTACATTTTATTATCATTATGTATTAAACTATATTTTCTAATTGAGTGCCCCCAAAGCCAATCATTGAATGCATGTAAGAGTGTGGGTGTGAGAAGTCACATCCCATAGTTATTGGGAGCATGGGTGATGAATAAAATCATCTTGGGTAAGTGTGTGAGTCAAGAAAACAAGTCAAAGGGAGTAAATTTGTATGGGGAGTAACAACAATTTTAGACAGTCAAGTTTTTAGGCATGAACAACAAGTAGATGTTGAATTTTCAATTTTCAAATATGATAATTATTTCCTTATGATTTCAAATAGAATTTTATGCCACTGTTATCATAGAATAATTACACACTGAAAATCTCAACCAAAACAAATTTGCAGTGGAAACAACAGATTCATAGAAAGATAGACATACATAGTAGACACAATATTTTATCCTGGGAAACCCAAGCTTGGGAGAAAACCCAACAACTTTTCTTAAGAATAATTCCATCCAATAACTACATCACCATCAATATGAAGAAACCCAAAACATAAATAATTTATCCCTTGTGTAAGGAAGAGCCATCAAATATAGTGAACCCTAGAAAAGATAGTGCACCTCAAAATTTGCACAACTAGCAACTGAAAACTACAATTGCAACTGTAACTAGCAACTGAAACTGGGACTTGCGTACTTGATTAGACAACTTGTGATGATGTGTAAATGAAATGATCAATCCTCTTATTTATGTAAATTGAATCACCTTTAATTTCCTTGTGGGGAAATGTGAGAGCATCTCGAGTCTTTTTCACTGCTTGTCAAATCAACATGACTAATAGGAGAAAGACTGCCCCTAGGCCATTCACCACTAGCCAAATTAGCATGGCCCCGTGAGTGAATGTATTATTATCCCTTGTTCAAATCATCATGACCAATCTGGGAGAATTTTTTCCTGATGCTGCTAATTATAGAAACATAAACACTATCTCTCATCGAGGGAGACATTCTCCATCATGCCAAGCTTGTCTATGAAGTATACAAACTTTGCCTTAGACAGAGGCTTGGTGAGAATGGTTGAAATCTTCTCATATGTGGATATGTATTGGAGCTTTATTTATCCCTTGTGTACCATGTCTTGGATGAAATGATATCTGATCTCATTGTGCTTTGACCTGTCATGAAATATTGGATTTTTTGAAAGCTTGACATAGCTTTGTTTATCACAATGTATTAAGTTCATCTCTAACTCCTCATCAGATAGTCCTGCAAGAATCTTATGAATCCATATTTCTTTGCGACTTATGACACTAGTTGTGATATACTCTGCTTATGTTGTACTAAGTGCTACAGAATTATGCCTCCTGCTAAACCAATATATCATAGTTGATACTAAGCTGAAGAAGCACCTCGAGGTGCTCTTTCTGTCCACTGCACTCTCTGCCTAGTAAATATCATTATATCCTTGCAGCCTCACTTCACCACCTGAGACATATCCCATACCATATCCAATTGTATCCCGCATGCACCTCAACACATACTTTGTTGCAACCGAATGGAAGCGCCTCAACTCACCCATAAACTAGCTCAAGTTGATCATTGCAAAGAAAATATGTGTCCTGGTGTTAAACAGGTACATCAAGGATCCAATCAATTGTCTGTACATAGTGGGATCCAAAAAATTTGAATATGAAGCAGAATCACTCAACTTCTTCATATTTTTCATCATAGGTGTAGCCATGGACTTGCAGTACATCATATGGAAGCTGCTCAAGATATCAATTGTGTACTTCCTTTGTTCAAGGAAGATCTCACCTAGTTCCTGCCACACCTCCAATCCCAATAAATAATGCATCAATACAATATTCTTCATTTCAATCTCTGAAGCCAACTCCCTCTTGCACCCGACAATGATCTTTGTTGCTCTCGTAAGGAACAAATCATCGACATACAACACCAAGATCAACGAATCACCATCAACAACCTTGTAGTAAAGGTTGGGACCTGCATCACTCTTAGTGAAGCCAAAACTCATCAAGTATCCATCAATTATGGAGTACCATGCCCTGGGTGCCTGCTTGATTTTGTGCAAAGCCTTCTTTAATATGAAATCATGAGACTCCTTCTCATGTATTGAAAATCCCTGAGGTTTCTCTGTATACACTTCTTCCTCAATCACATCGTCGAGCAATGTGACCGTCACATCCATATGATGTAATCACCAACCCATAATTGAAGCAAGATAAAGAATAGTCATGATGGAAGTGTACCTGGTGACTAGAGAAAAAGTCTCCTCATAGTCCACTCCCTCTTTATGAGAGAATCCTTTTGCCATAAACCTCTCTTTGTACTTCTTGATGATTCCATCTGTTGCATGCTTGATCTTATATATCCACTTGGAAGTCACCATTGACTTCCCCTCTAGTCTTGGAACTATCTCCCACACATCATTCTTCATGATGGACTAATACTCTTCCATCATGGAATCCTTCCAAACCTATTGGCATGTTGCCTCCTCATAACTGGAAGGTTTGGAATCAATGATGTGACTCATCAATTCCATATAACTCGAGAACCTCTAAGGTCGTTTTCTCTCGCTGAAAGTACCATTGGGAGTTGCATGCCCCTCTACATCCTACAAAGTGTCATGAAGCCATGATGGCCTCTTCTTGGTCACTACAACATCTCTAGGTAGATCCACTGGCGTTGTTGGATCTATTGAATCTTCTCGATAGTCTGAAGAATGAACAACTAGACTAGGGGGATTTGTACCCTCATCCTTCGGAGCCTCTCGCTCCTCACTATCAACCTCCATGTGAGACTCTCTAGACCTCCTGAAGGATACCTATTCATCAAAGGTGACATCACAACTAACCTCAATCTGATGTTTCCCTAGAATGTAGATCCTGTAGGCCTTCAAAGTCTCGTTGTATCCCATAAAAGTACCCTTCTTTCCATAAGGTTCTAACTTCATCCTCTTATCCTTGGGCACAAATACCTCATACATTTTTCATAATTCGACAATGTGCAACTCTCTGGCTCGATGAAGACTCTATCTCATCAACCTGACAAACATCTGAAGCCATCTCGTCTGTGCCAAAGCACTTGAGTTGCACCCATCATAACTCACCATGACAAGTCATTGTAAGTCCATCCACAAGGTTAGAAATCTACCACACAACATACTATTGTGATCCGGTCTCTCCACCAATCTACTAGAACTCCCATCTTGCCACACCATCGAGTTGCAATAGTCCACAACTCTTCGTCTGGACGGTCTACTCCATGTCTCAAACTAGAGACCATATAACTTGTTGCCACCTGCAACCATCATTGTAGCACCCTCTTAGACATAACTCCTTAGCTCCCTTAGATTTGTCACATGTGACCTGCCCAAAACAATAACAAGAAGAAGAACAACACTCCAGTGTTGTACCAAACAATGTGTCTCAATATTATCCCCTTCTCTTTAGATCCCAAGCTATGAAACCATGTTGAATTTTGAATTTTCAGATATGATAATTATTTCCTTATTATTTCAAACAAAATTTTATGCCACTATTATCATAGAATAATTACACAATGAAAATATCAACCAAAATAAATTTGCAGCAGAAACAACAGAATCATAGAAAGATATCCATGCACAGTAGACACAAGATTTTATCCTGGGAAACCCAACCTTGGGAGAAAACCCAACAAATTTTGTTAAGAAGAATTCCAGCCAATAAGTACATTACCATCAATCTGAATAAACCTAGCACACAAAAATTTTATCCCTCGTGTGAGGAATAAACCTCAAAGATATTGAACCCTAGACAAGATAGTGCACCTCAAAATTTGTGCAACTGGAAATTGGCAACTGCAACTGCAACTATAACTGGAAACTGCAATTGCAACTACAACTGGGACCTGCACACTTGATGAGAGGACTTTTGATTATGTGTAAATGAAATGATCAAGCCTCTTATTTATATAAATTGAGTCACCTTTAATTTCCTTGTGGGGTCGACTTGTACTTTTGTCTTCAATATCTTCTTTAATGCTTTTTGGGGTTTCTTCTTGGCATTTGTCTTGTCTTCTTGGCATTTCTTCTTTACTATAAAATTTTTCCATTAGCCTTGTTGATGGATCATCTCCTCACATGCATGTCTAATTAATATAGAGCTCTAATGTTGAGTAAACCCACCGAGAAGCCCCTCATCGCAAGAGGTCTCTTGAGCCTACATCTTCAACATTAGACTAGACTTGTAAACAAGTCAATCTTGCCCTATAAAAAATAGATCGCTCCATCCTGGAGAAGGCAATGTGAGAGCATCTCGAGTCTTTTTCACTCCTTGTCAAATCAACATGACTAATAGGAGAAAGACTTACCCTGGTCCATTCACCACTAGCCAAACCAGCATGGCCCCGTGAGTGAATGTATCATTCTCCCTTAGTCAAATCAACATGACCAATCTCGGAGAATGTTTGCCCAATGTTGCTAAATGGAGAAACATCAACAGTAGAGAGCGGAAAAAGGGAGCTTAGAACTGGAGAAACCATGGAGGGTGAATTCTAGAGAATGATGGAGCATTGTTGGAGAGTTTTGGAGATGAATATTGAAGAACCAAGTTTCCAGTCCTAAAGGGTGAACTTATGTGTGAGTTGCACTGTAACAAAAAGTGTTTGTTGTTGTTTGTTGGTAGTTTTCCTGGCAGTGAGTTCTCTTGAGTTCCCGACAAAGATATTCCTAGTTACATGTGTTAGGGAGACATTGATAAAAGAATGGGATGCTTAAGGGACTGAGATCAGTGAAGGGGTACATTCCTTGGGTTGGGCAGGTCGATAGGAAGAGAGCTGGTGGAAAATCAGGATAGTTGTAAGAGAATGTCAGTGGGTTATGGGTTTTCTTAGATGTGAGTGGATAGTGAGAGACCACCCTCTTTTTTGGATTGCTAGCCCCATCGCGGGGGTGAATTGTTGTTGAGATTTGGAACAAAAATTCTATGGTTTGATGGAACATTCGTCCCAAGTAGTTGGTTGCACAACTATTTTGAAAGATAAGTGTTTTATTTTGTTGTTGTGTTATTTTATGTGTTTAATTGTTATACATGAACTATGTGTATGAGAATAAATTATATGTTGTTGTAATGAGTTTATTAGATTCATTTCATGTCCATTTTATAATGTTGTAGATGCATTTAATTAATGGTAAAAAATAGTAGCTAAATCTTGTTGTAATTAGTAGTTGGAAGCTACAAAAAATCAATTAGTTTTATTTTTTTTTGTTTTTATGAGTATTATGCACGTAATGGACCTCAGCTGGGATGGGGGACGTTACATAATAATATAAGAATGAGTGGTAGTTGGCATACTCATGAGAAAATATATATACACATATGTATCATTGTATTGGATATGTCGAGGATTGTATTGTACAAGCATGTCTTGTGGAGCAATTCCTTCCATAACGAGTAGTTGAGAGTGAAAAATAGGGCTATGAAAACTTAGATCCATGAATGTATATATTTGTACAAAATATTAAGAAAATAATTGTAGATATGAGTTCCTATAAAAAAATACTCAATTAAAAAAAAATCATTCAAATTGGAGTCCAATATGCAAAGATACATTGATTTAGATAATCTATTTTAGGGTGTTTTTTTTTTTTTTTTGGGTAACTCACAGTGACTTTATTCTAGGTATTTTAAAGTATATAACTTTTGGTATATTAGTCAAATTGAAGCTATACCAAATATAGGTTAAAGAGCCCTTCAACAAATTTAATTTGATATATTTTATGATATACTTTTGAGTTGAATTGAGGAATTTATGACCGTTTCAATTCACCGCCTCAAAAACCTTAGTTGCACAAAGGATCTTCATTAAAAAGTAAACTATTTCTTTAAAATCCCAGTTATTTTTTCATTATTTTCCACACAATATGGGTTTTACCAAAAAAATTGATGGTCCTAGTATTGAAGAATACATGAAAGAGATAGTCATTTTTTTCCAAAGAATTTGAAAGCTTGGTTGAACTTTAGTTTAAAAGGAGACGCTACAATACGATACAAGTTACTTAACTATGACAAGATGATGACACTTTTAGATGAAGCGTATGAACAAGTATTTTTAGATAAGTGGTCTCATGCCAAGAAGAATGCTAAAGAGATCACCAAGGTTTTATTTTCATGTGCAAAGTTCCTATTACAGGTTGATGACACTTTTCGATGAAGCATATGAACAGGTTGGTCATTATTTCTATCAACCCTAGCAACAAGTATAATTTTATCCATGTTGACTTGGATAAAATATTGTAGGTCCCCACAAAGTATGTCCAACGCACATATATTGAGGGTGAGCTTGCTCAAATATTTAAAGATTTTAATATTACAATGGATAAATATGTTTTTGCATTCATGTTTTCATGCTATAGATATGGATGATGTGGATATTATTATTGGATATTCTTGAATAAAATGAGTGGACATAATTAATATTAATGTGCAAAAGAAGTTTATGAAGCTTTGGTACAAGAAAAAAGAAATCACACTATATGATATTTCTCTTAATAGACAAGGGCCCAATGTGGCCCATGAAGCAATTGTTGAATTTTCACTATGCTAGGCTCAAGCATGAGGTTTATTTCATTTTAGAATTTTCTTGAACCATGAACAAATGCATCTACACAATTTACAATTGTTGCAATAACCAAGATCACAAGAAGAAATACCATGCACAAGAACACAATAAATATCCTGGGAAAACCCTTCTCAACAAGGGAGAAAAACCCATAAATCCTTTACTATATTCTCAAGAGAATATCCTCCAACCATGAAACCCTAATGCACACAATAGGGTGCTCTACTACCTTGAAACTTGTGCCCAAGGGAGGTGCGCACTTCAGCCCTAGAATATGTACTTGCTGAAATTTCCAAATGACAAGTGACTTGTCTGTTTCCTCAATGGGGAAATCACCTTTATTTATACTAGAATGGAAAGACCAAAAGCGGTGTCTATTGGCACAACAAGGCCGACCTCAATAACTCATAAAATAATTAATTATTAAAATAAACATTAATTATATTTCACATATGATGGAGCCGACATGTACCCTTTACATCACAATTAGGGTTACAAGTAAATATTAATCTCAGACAATATAGCAAGGGATCTCACACATCCACTAGTGCTCAGCCACTAGGGGCACGTCCACCTATGCTCAGCCACAAGGACGTCCTACTCAACAGATCTCTATCTCACTGAGTCCATGGGAGAATCATTTGGAGTACCATCTCAAGACTGACTCAATTGAGTCCACAAGGCAAGAGACCACACGTCATAACAACTCATTCCAGAGTCTGACGTACACCCATCACATGGGCACCTTTACCCAACAGGAACATCGTTTCATCTCAATCGAGAGATAAGTGACACACCCATCTCATGGAGCATCTCACCCACCTGGGAGGGCACACATCGATCTCATCTCACAGTCCAGGAGAGGAGGCGACCATGCATCTGGCATCCACCACCTAACACATGGGCTCTCTCACAAACCGTCTCAACTCAGTCTAGAGGAAAACGACCTGGAGAATGTCTCATGAAACTGTAATCATCAACACCCCCTCTCATCTAGGGTATTCTCCACTTGAAATAAGTCTCTCATAGAAGTACTCGAATTTCATCTTGGCAAGCGGTTTGCCAAGTCTCTCACGAAAGTACTCGAATTTCATCTTGGCAAGCAGTTTGGTGAAGATATCTGCAATCTACTCATGTGTAGGAAGGTACTACATGTGTATTGATTTCCTCTACACCATGTCTCTCATATAATGATATTTTATCTCAATGTGTTTCAATCTATCGTGAAACACAGGATTCTCAGAGAGATTCACATAACTATGGTTATCACAATGAATAATGGTAGGATCCATCTCATGATCAAATAAATATGTCAAGAGTTTGTGAAGCGACACTGCTTCACTGACTTCCACACTCAACGCTATATACTCTACTTCTACGGTACTCAAGGCCAAAGAGCTCTATTTCCTACTGCACCAGGAAACCATGGCAGACCCCAAGGTAAAAACAAAAACCAGATGTGCTCTTCCGATCCACTGAGCTCCCTGCCCAATCTGCATTGGCATATCCCTGCAAAAAAATGTCTACACTGGAGGCATATCTCATGCCATATCCAACTGTTCCTCGTAGATATCTCAATACATGCTTCCTTGCTATCCAGTGAGTCTATCTCATCTGACTCATGAACTGACTAAGTACATTCACTGCATAGCATATGTCAGTCTGGTGTTAACTAGATACATCAATGATCTAATTAGTTATCGGTATAAATGTGGATCAATCTCGCCTAAATCAGTAGAAGCATCGTTCATATTCTTCAAATCCATCACCATTGGTGTAGGCATTGATTTGTAGTCTGTCATACCGAACTTGTTCAATATCTCCACTGTATATTTTCCTTGACTTAGGAAAATATCATCAGTCTTTTGCCATACTTCTAGTCCCAAGAAGTAGTGCATCATACCCAAATCCTTCATATCGAATTCAAAAGTCAATGCTCGCTTGCATTCAACAATAAGTCTTTATGAACCAGTGAGGAATAAGTCATCCACATACATGACCAAGATTAGGCACTCGTTACCAACAATATTATAATATAGGTTTGGATCAACAACACTCTTGTTGAAGCCTAAAATCATCAAGAATCCATCCATCTTCTCATACCAAGCACGAGGTGCCTGCTTTAGTCCATACATGAGTTTTCTCGTAGTGTATCACAAATCCTTTTGGTTGCTCGATGTAAAATTCTTCATCAATCTCACCATTGAGAAATGTTGTCTTTACATCCATCTGATGTAGTTTCCAACCCATGGATGCAACTAGTGCAATGATAGTACAGATGGAAGTGTATTGGGCTACTGAAGAAAATGTCTCCTCATAGTCAATTCCCTCCACCTATGAGAATCCTCTGGCTACAAATATCGCTTTGTATTTCTCGAAATTTCCATCAGTTGCATGCTTGATCTTATAGATCCACTTGGAAGTTACTACAAACTTCCCTTATGGTCTCGAAACAATATCCCACGCATCATTTTTTAAGATGGACTGACACTCTTCTGCCATGGAATATTGCCATACATGTTGTCTTATTGCTTCTCCATTTCAAGAAGGATCGGTATCAATGATGTGGCTCATGGTTGAAAAGTAGCTCGAAAATCTCTTTGGTTTCTTGGTCTCTCGGAATGTTCCTTGAGGAGCTGCATGGCCCTCTGCCTCCTGCAGAGTTTGTCGAGCCTAGGCAGGCCTTTTATGGCCTACTGCAATGTATCCGGGGATATCAACTGGAGCAACTCGATCAACTGGAACAACTGGATCAACTGGAATAATGGTTGTCTCCCTCTGAACTGTTGAAGGGGGAGAAGATATTATCTCGTTGTCAATCTCCATCTAAGATTCTATTGATCTTTGAAAGGCTATCTCTTCTTCAAAGATAACATCTCTGCTCACCTCAATCTGTCTCTGACCAGGGATGTAGATCTGATATGCCTTCGAAGATTCATTGTATCCCACAAATGTACCTTTTCTTCCTAAAGGGTCTAGCTTGGACCTCTTCTCTTTGGGTACATGAAAGTATACTGGACACCCAAATATCCTGAAGTGTCCAATCTCAGGCTTCACTCCGGTGAAGGCTTCTTCGGGAGTTATGTTCTTCAAAATATGGTGAGGACTTTTGTTCTGAACATATATTGTTGTCATGCATGCTTCTACCCACATAATCATAGGTAAACTCTGATCATGTATCATTGCTTTGGTTGCCTCGATGATGGTTTTGTTCTTCCTCTCTGCAACCCCATTTTGTTGAGGGTTGTAAGGAACTATGTACTCCCTCTTGATCCCTACTTCAATACATAAATTACTGAAATCTTTGGAGGTGTATTCTCCTCCATTATCTGATCTTAGTACCTTGATCTTTCTTCTGGTCAGGTTCTCAACCTGAGATTTGAATTCTTGAAATATTGCAAAGACTCCATCCTTGGTCTTCAGGAAATAAATCCAACTTTTCCGAGAGTAATCATATATGAAGAGTACATAGTACAAATATCCATTCAGGGAGGCAACAGTCATTGCCCCACACACATCTGAATGTATCAAGTCCAAAATTTCCGTGGATCTATTGTCACTGTTCAAGAAGGACCCCTTTACATTATTTCCAAGAGCACAACCTCTACAAAAACCTTTATGTTGAATTTGTATCTCTGGAAGGCCTGTTACCATTTTCCCTAGAGCTGGAAGGGCTCTATAATGAATGTGAGAAAGTCTCCTATGTCATAGCTCACTCAAGATGATAGTATCATGTAACAGGGCATGGGGACTAGTTTAATAGTCAACCTATATAAGTTTCTTTCTCGAACACCAATTACTCTAGCAGAATTTATATGTGAGTCCTTATGCCATGCAAGAACTTTTCCTTTAGAAAAGGTAACCTTGTAGCCTTTGTCTTCTAAGGAAGAAATGGAGACAAGGTTCCTCTTCATCACAGGTACATATAGTACCTCACTTAATTGGAGAGGTATGTCATAATCTAGTTGGAAATTATAAGTTCCAAGCCCTTTCACATTATATATGGCATTATCTCCAAGCACAACATGTAGATTGGTCTCTTTCTCAACAAGATATGTCTAGTGATATTTAAATCCGATCATGTGCCTGGAGGCACCACTGTCAATTAACCAAGTATCATTATCAGTAGGAACCATACCTGAGAGTGTTGAAATGAATAAGAAAGATTCTTCTTTGATGTCTTCATTTCTCTGAAGTCTTGGCTTCCAGGACTGTATTTTCTTGATTCATCAAGCTTATCTTCCATCATAGTTATGTTCATCATATTTTCAGATTCTTCACAAACCCTTGCCAAGTGGGATAGAAAACCTAACGGCTAGGCTAGGCTAGAAAAATTAGGTTTTTTTGGGCTTATGACTACCAACAATAAGCCTTGAAAATCATAATAACATTGGTGAGCTGAAAATATCCTTCAATTAGTTGCAGAAACCTTAAATCTGAATTTTCTACAGAAAATTGCGGAACCCTAGAAACCTTAGGGCCAAAAATCCAAAATTCTCGGAATTACACTTTGAGAGTCTCTGGAGGTGCGTTGAAGGAGGTTGTACTCTCCTATGCCAATTTTATCCCCAAATTCCAAGTATAAAGTGTTGAAACTGAAAAAGGAGGGTCATACGAAATTGAAGAAACCCTAGAAGGTCGTATGGAATTGCCGAAAGGAGGACAGTTGGCTTTGATGCTTGTGCAATGGGTTCTTCAAGACCTATGCTCTGATACCATGTTTAATTTTCACTATGTCAAGCTCAAGCATGAGGTTTATTTCATTTTAGCATTTACTTGAACCATGAACAAATGCAGTTACACAATTTACAATTGTTGCAATAACCAAGATCACAAGAAGAAATACCATGCACAAGAACACAAGAAATATCCTGGGAAAACCCTTCTCAACAAGGGAGAAAAACCAAAAAATCCTTTACTATATTCTCAAGAGAATATCCTCCAACCATGAAACCCTAATACACAAGAGGGTGCTCTACTACCTTGAAACTTGTGCCTAGGAGAGGTGTGCACTTCAGCCCTAGAAGATGTACTTGTTAAAATTTCCAAATGACAAGTGACTTGTATGTTTCCTCAATGGGGAAATCACCTTTATTTATACTAGACTGGACAGAACAAAAGTCGTGTCTATTGGCACAACAAGGTCGACCTCAATAACTCAGAAAATAATTAATTATTATAATAAACATTAATTATCTTTCACATATGATGGAGCCGACATGTACCCTTTACATCACAATTAGGGTTACAAATAAATCTTACTCTCAGACAATATAGCAAGGGATCTCACACATTCACTAGTGCTGAGGCACTAGGGGCACATCCACATGTGCGCAACCACAGGGACGTCCTACTCAACAGATCGTTATCTCACTCAGTCCACAGGAGAATCATCTGGAGTATCATCTCAAGCCTGACTCAACTGAGTCCACAAGGCAAGAGACCACACGTCATAACAACTCAGTCTAGAGTTTGACGTACACCCATCACATGGGCACCTTTACCCAACACAGGGGTACACATCATTTCATCTCAATCCAGAGAAGAATGACACACCCATCTCATGGGAATCCTCACCCCACACAGGGGCACACATTGTCTCATCTCAGTCCAGAGAGGAACGACACACCCATCTCATGGGCACACCCAACACATGGGTTATCTCACAGGTCGACTCACTCAGTCTGTGTTCTGGAGGATGTCTCATGAAGATGTAATCATCAACATCAATGATCACAAGGAAACTAATTACAATACCTGTAGAAGTATCAAATGAAAATGTTGAGTTTGAATAAGAAGAGGAGTCCATAGAAGCACCCGAAGGAGAACCACAGGAAGGGCATAAAAAGGAAGATGAATCTATAGTGTTACATGACTCTTCTTCCTTTAATGTTGAATTTTAATGTTGTTCAATTACATTTAGTTACTTTATAAATTTACTTGAACTGAAGCATAAACCATGAACAATAGCAGCAATAATAACCAAGATCACAAGAAGAATAACCATGCACAGAGACACAAGTATAATAGAAAATGCTTATATTAAATTGATGTTATTACAATGATGAGAGTTTCGTATATATAGAACATATGGTGACCATCCATGAAAGGATGTGTCACTTGGATAATAAGTAACTATTTATTTACTAAGTATATTTATACGTTATATTATAAATATTATGTCATATTATATATATATATATATATATGGAAGAATGTATTCCTAATGTTGTCCAAACATCAACACTCCCTCTCAACGAGGGAGACATTCTCAACCAAGGTTGTTCACCATAGGTACACCCCCATGAGTGAATGTTAGCATGATGTTGACTGACACTTGGAAAACATCTCGAGAACCTCAAGTCCATATTATTCCTTGTCATGATCAAAGAAGGACTACGTCTGGGCCCATTTATCACAAGTGCACCTTTATGATAAATGAATCCTATCTCCCTTGGTCTGCAGCCCAATCTAGGAGAAGTTATGCCCGATGTTGAAACATCAACACTCCCTCTTAGCTAGGGAAGTATCTTTCCATAGTAGTACACAACTACTATCCAGAGACACACAGTCTTTGTTAGTAGTACACAACCAACATAATAGAAAAAGGTTTGCCACACATGGCACTTCCATGTGGACTTCTAGAGGCTACACCCTCTAGAAACACTATGGTCAACTCCCATAATGTGTGATGTCAAGGGTTAACTCCCTTGACATGTCCTCATGTGCTCTCCACATGGGATGTTGGGTTATAATCCCAAATGCACTTATCCCTTCTTGAATAAGTGTCCTCACAGATCAACTCAACTCAATTCATAGAGGAGTACGATCCAGAGAATGTTTGTCACACATGGCACTCTCATGTGGGCTTCTAGAGGCTACACCCTCTAGAAACACTAGGGTCAAGTCCCATAGTGTGTGACATCAAGGGTCAATTCCCTTGACATGTCCTCATGTGCTCTCCACATGGGACGTTGGGATATAATCCCAAACCCACTTATCCCTTCTCAGATAACTGTCATCACAAATCAATTCACTTCAGTCACAGAGGAGTACGATCTAGAGAATGTTTCAGGAAGCTGCAAACATTAACACTTTCTTTCAGTGAGGGAAACATTCTTTGCCACACCAAGTCTGTCACGGAAGTACTCGAACTTCATCTTGGTAAGGGGTTTGGTAAGAACATCAGCAACCTGCTCATCTGTAGGAAGGTATTACACCAATACGGCCTTCCTCTGCACCATGTCTCGGATGTAATGGTACTTGATCTCAATGTGTTTCGATTTGTCATGAAACACTGGATTATCTGAGAGCTTCACACAACACTGGTTATCACAATGAATAAAGGTGGAATCTAGTACATGCCCAAATAAATCTGCAAGGAGCTTGCGAAGCCACACTGCTTCACGGACTGCCACACTTAATGCAATGTACTCTGTGTTGGGCCTCAAAAATGTCACATTTATATCCTCTTTTTCCTTCACTATTCCTTACATTTCATCGTCCCATTAACCTTCCATCATACCATTTCCATAATGATACTTGGATTTATCCTTATTATTTTCCATTGTATTCATTTTAGTATTATAAGTGAATTTATGATTAAATCTTAGAAAAATGACATATTTTCATTATATATCAAGGTTGGATGAGTTTGATGATGTGTGTAGGCATATGTGAAGATTTCAACAAAGGAAAATATTACCACTTAGCCTCAAATTCGAATTTCATCTTCAAGCTTTGAAGATTTGAAGAATATTTGGGACAATCATTCAAGCATATTCAAAGGAGAAGATCATGGAGATTTTGATAGGATATCTTATCCAAGATATGAGTGGAGGATTTGAAGGAATAAGTTGAGAGAATAGTGGATCTGTAATTATGAAACTCTTCAAGACTTTCATGTATATAAGAGAGTGTTCTCTCTTCATGAGGATCATCATGTAATGGATAATTTGGGAAGTTGGAGTTAAAGATGAGAGATTAGACTTAGATCAGCTTGAAGTCTTAGAAGGGGATTCTTAGCTTTGATTCTTAGCTTTGTTATTCTTTCATGCTTTGTCATTTAACTCTTGTAAGATAATTTGAGATTGATATATTGTGTGAGCTCACATATGTCTTTTGTCATTCAACTCTTCACATGTTGTATTGCTTTCCTAGATTAATTTCCTCCTTTCCTAGATTAATTTCCTGCTTTCCTAGTTAGTCTTTCAATGCTTTCCTAGATTAATTTCATTTTAGCAATTTAGATTGGATTACTTCTACTTCAGTCCTGCATATATAGTGTGTGTGCTTCGTAAGCCTACGAACCTCGGATTGACAAATTAAATAGTTGGGAAAATACTACAACAGAATTAAACGACAATATTTTTGCCTAACATTTTGGCGTCGTTGCCAGGGAAGCACGATGGATTGAGGTTTAGTTTGATTTCCTGCAAGTGTGTCTGCATGTGTTGGTAAGGGGTCATAGCAGCTACTTGAGTGGAGACTCCTCATGTTCTCCCTGCCAGCTCTAGAGTGTGAATTTCATTTTCGGCAAGTGTGGAGAGTATGTGTTTCAACAAGAGTATTTTTCATGTGTTTTTTTTTTTTTTTATCGGGTGTTGTAAGAATCTTCTTTTTTCAGCATGTTTTAACAATGAGTTTCATCTTGGAACTACTCACTCAGATCTTCGCGAAAGTCGAGATCTCCTCTTCTCTGGAAGAGAAGATCTTGACAACAATTAAATACTCAAATACTCCTTCAGAAACGCACGAGGATTCAAGATCTGAAGACTCCTACGCATTAGATGATGAACAAGCATTCGAGTAGAAGATTGAGGAAGATGAAGAGGAGTTACAGCAAGATTTGAGTGAGGAAAAACGCGCCTATAAAAGCATTATCGAGCAATGGTTCCAGGTAAGCACTCGATCAGATAAATTTTATTTCTTAGTTAGTTTGTCGTTACAACAACAAAATTTGTTTATTCATGTAAATTTATATCTTTCATTTGAAAATTTTCACATGAATATATTTTTGTTACTGTTGCGTGCTTGGCTCCATTGGAAGTTTGACTACATGTAACTAATCTTTAAATTTTAATTAGCATAAAGTAGGTAGGCTAACGAATAAAACAATGTTTTTGCTCTAATTTTTTTTTTTAAATAAGTATGCTCTCCTCCGTGCTTCGAGCGATCGCGAGGATCAGAAAATAAGGATGATTTTAATTTCAGGAATGAATTTTCTTTTGCATCCATCGTTTGACCTGCAAATAAACACAAATCTAGGTGAATAAAAACAAACCCAATTTTTATATGCTGGAACATCGCAAATTTTATACGTTGTTACAGCATGCTGATACAGTGAAAATTTTACACATTGTTACAAGCATGCTGATACAGTGAAAATTTTACATGTTGTTACAGCATGTTGGTACAACGACATTTTACATGTCTGTTACAGCGAAATTTTACTTGTTGAAACAATAGTGTTTTTGCTGTAATAGTGATTGAACAGTATCACTATCACGCCAACACTTTTGTTGTTTTTCATTTTCTGGATGAACTTTGTGCATCGTTTTGCGATCGATTGAACCATGTTTTCTCGGTCTGAGTTATTTCTGGTTTGAGCCACCATATTTTTGCCTTATCTGAATAAAATCTACAACAATACAACAACATGATCATTTAGATTGAAGTCTTCACATCTACTTAGATCTGCAGGTGCATTGTCTGGCTAAGGCCAAGAAGAAGAAAAAAAAAAATTATAATAAAACTGAACTACGATTGGGATTGATTGAATTGCGCTTCCTGTCTTGCATGCTAAACCTGCAATTAATAAATCTGAAACATTTCCCCATCACAACTTGAATTAAAATCTGTAGTTATTACGGAAACGAACCAAATCAATCCTAGTTTTCTAAAGAATGAGAATTAGAGTACACGACAAATCATAAGATGAATTCTTCTATTTCAGCATCTTTAGAAAGTTAGGATTTATTTCTCGATTCTCATTTAAGCATCATATCAAAAATTAGATATTTTGTTTTCTTTTGACCGGAAAATGTGCACCAAATCTTGATTGCACATCCACCTTACTTAAGTTTTGTTACGTAAAATCTCATTCCACTAAGGGGCAATCACAGATTTTATGAACGGAAATTTCCTGAGCACGCAGTTCCATAAGTGAAGCCTTCATGACTAAATCGCAACTGAATTCCACTATTATCGTAACCCTGATTCTCTCCGAATTATTCACCCTCTTTTTTTTCGTTTTTTTTGGCATTTTTAACTGCTGGAATTACTCAGGTAAGGAGGGGAAATATCTCAATAATTGTTTCGTTGTCGAAAAACATGCAAATCCTTCCATTCTGTGGCATGTGCATACCACGCGTTTATTTTCAATTGATTGATTGATCCATCAAATGCAGGTTAATAAGGACCGAGAGGTGCCTGACGTATGCAATTAGAATTTTGGCGTTTTACGCACTAAATTCTTCAACAGAATTGTCCTCAAAATTAGCCACATCACATGCACGTACATCACGCTTTGTTGACATCAGCAACATTCTTGGAAATCGTTGTAGCAATTTCCAACGATTGAAATAAAAAGAGGTTCTGAGTCCGCCTGATACAGATGCTAGATTTTGAAAAGGACGCAGTCACAATGCCAATCAGCCATGATAGGTCCGTGTTTCATTGTTGGGTCGCAGCAATCGTTCTGGATTCTTCCCAAAACTGGATGCCTACCTCCCTCTTAGACGTTTAATTCCAAGTGCATCATCGACCATTGCATGTGAAACTTCAACTCCTTATATACAGTTTGTTGTATCAGAGCTTATTTGAGCGCAATATAGCTGCTTTGCGGATGGAAACTCTTTGTTATAGTAAAGGGTCAGACCAGTTACTGGGGAATAAATATTGACGAGGGTGGTGCCAAGCGGTTGATTGTGGATGCTTCTGTTGAACTTGCATCACGCGGACATGAAGTTCATGTTTTTACTACACATCACGACCGTAGGTGATGTTTCGAGGAAACAGTTGATGGACATTTCCCTGTCACAGTTATTGGCATACCAAGTGTCTGCAGTCGTTCCTGTCCTGAAACTTAAAAGCTCTTCAAAGATTTATTGCTTGCACATCACACAACTAAGTTAAGGAGACTGTATCGCAGGGCTATTGACATGCTTGAAGAAGCATCGACTAGCGTGGCTGATCTCGTTTTGGTAAATAGAGGCTTTGACAAACGTCTGAAAGAAAACAGGGAGTATCTTGAAGAATTAGCATCAAGGGAAGGAGTTTCTGATAAAGTAGTTTTCTTACCTTCATGTTCAAAACGGCAACCGGTTGATATAATTTCTTATTTCCTGAACAAAAATGAGGGCCACGCATAATATTCTGGCTGATATCTCAGCGATAACATTGTCGAGATCCTCCAGACTATGAATAACCTATCCAGTGAATGGAATGCATCTTGCTCAACGTCAAACGTGCCAAGATGTATCATTATCAGCGCAGATCTTCAGGATCTCAAATTGTCATTATCATCTGTGTCATCTATAGATCTTGCACTCACCTCAGTATCTTCCACGTTGAATTTTTGAGTGTTGTTTTGTGCTTGATGTGATATGTGAATCTGCATGGAACAATCGATTGTGTAAATTCACGTCATAATCGACACCTTTCATCAATCTTCACAATAAAAGCAGTCGGTCTCGCCTTGTGGTCGGGTGTATCCCATACAGAAAACAAACTTATGCTTTGAATGCCTGGTGAATGTCTAAACTGCTTTTTGCTTCTTTTTGCTTGCTGGTATGTATTCTGATAGAGAGAGCCTGCATTTTATTTATCCCCATCGTCTCTATGCGTAATCGAGAAGAGGAAACTATTAAATTTTCTCATTATTTAGATATTGGGGTTGTTACGATTAATGGACGTTAGTCCATTGAAGAGAAATGAGTCAGATTGCGCCAGGGATGTCTGCTTGATTGCTTGATTGTCTTGAAAGAAAATATGTTGTAGAGAATCAATGTAACTATGTTGTTCTGGACGAAGCAGATCGCATGATTGACGTAGGTTTTGAGCTACAAGTTCGTTGAACTTTTGCAAAACAAATATTGGAAATGCTGCGGGTTTACTATTATCATTCTCGACCGTTTGAAGCCAACATGACGGCCATCTAATACTTGCCTTGGTTCCTGGCATGCGACTACAAGTGACACCATTACCATTTTTGCTTGTCTTCACCGGTTTACTGCAATTGACATGAATATCAAAAGGTCATGAACTCTCCATTAATCTATTGCATATGATTATTTGAGATCTAATAAGTTACAACATTGTCCTTGCAGTTTTGGTCTTGGATATTTGTCTAAGACGGTGCTATTTCCTAGGGTGAATCAAATAAATCAACTTGAGGGTCGTTGGGTTGTTACCATGCTTAGTTGGCTGCCCAGTCAGATTTCCTGCAATTCTAGTCCTCTAATTAAGACAAACAGACCCGTCTTATCATCCCAACCCCAGACATGCCTAGTAAGAATGTCATCGGACAACCGAGAACTTGAATAATAGATACGCCCCATCCCAGAAAACACATATACAAGACAATGTGTCATTTCTCATTTATGTGCACGTTGTTTTGCTATCTCTCGTTACCCTCAAGTGAAGCATCGATTTGTACTGTGGTCTTGCTTACGGTGGTATATCTGAGCTCTTGGGTTTTAAATGGCATATGCATTTATGTTATCTAACTTGTGGAATATCAGAAGATGAATGATAATGCAAGTCTGGTCGAGTAACTCATACAATGCACAATTGTCAGGAAAGTTAATGACAATAGTCTTGGATCCATCCTAAGTGCAATCCAAATATCTCTACATTCATCGTCTTATTGCTTGAATTTTTAGTCAGTAGAGGATGAATGGAAGTGTCATAACGAGGTTTCTTTTTCCTTAAATGGCAATCGCATAAGCAGCAGACGTTCATCAACGACAGCAACACAGAAAGGATTCAAAGCACTATTGCACAAGAGATTTTTGATAGAACTTTCCAAGTTGTAGCATAGGATTTATGGCACCAAATAAATGATGTCTTGGCGCATGCAAGAAGGAATAAGTGGAAGTTTCAAGTTGATCTTTTGATTTGATGGAACTTCTTATGACTTTTTTTGCTGTGACCTTATTCATATTTCTAGAATAATGAAGCTTGCTTCATTTCTACACCATGAATTTCTTTTATTTCATTTGTTTTGCTGTAAAAAGAAAAACAACAAAAATAATAATAATAAAATCATACAAAAAAATCTTTTCATGGAAAGAAAAACAATAAAAACATTTAAAAACTCAGCTGGTTCAAAGCTAATTTGTTTTCTTGAAGTAACTTTGGCGGCAATCAATGACGAAGCGAATAAAATAAGTGCGGACAACATGTATAACTACAATTATTTTTCAATTAGCTAGCATTTATCTCTTGCGTTTTATATTTTGTGATGCTCTCACGAAGTTTTGATTACAGGATTAGTACTAAAGACTGATTGCAGGAATAGGACTCTCATTTTACATGCCACGGTGATCTTCAATAATCACAACATTTTTCAAAAAAACATGCTTTGCTAGATAGCTTAAAGGAGCTATTACTCAACATAAACTTTTTCGGCATCCGGATGTTTGTTGATACACTGAAACTTTTTACGCATCCTGATGTTTGTTGTTACACAACAGCTTTTTGTGCATCTTGATGTTTGTTGTTACACAACGAACATGCTGATACACCATGCTGTGATACCCATATTTCCGCAATTTGCCAAATTTCATGCTGTGACACTATCCCATTTCTCCTTCAAGACTGATTAGTCATCCGGGTGTTGAAGCCATCTTCCATTGCCTTAACTTTCATGATTTCACATGCCTATTTTTCTAAGTTGCATACATCATTTCCTTTATCTTTTTCAGTTCATTTTTTTGCCTTTCCAGTTTTCCTTCTGAATAAAACAAACCCCCTTTCCATGATTACCTTGCCTTTCCATACACATTGTTGCTACTGAGATCTATCTATAGTCTTACCAATATTTTTATAAACTCGTGTTGACTGAATGGGATTCCTTAAGGCCCACCTTTCAATAGTCTTGCCCCATCGACCTCGACACATTATCTGGGATATAGACTAGAGTTCATTTTGAGTACCTAGATGCTTGCATGCCTTAATGGCAAGTTTTCTCGCTAACGATCATGGGAATACATCAATGTCCCTTCATCATCAGATCTTGGAAGTGGCTCGACATCAGCCCATCTATTCACACTTCGCAAGATGTACTCGGGTACCTTGACACTCATTGACATCACTGGTGAGTTTGTCTCGCATTGGTTAATGGCATTCATCAATGGCCGGTAATCCAATGATTTCTCTTCATGCTCGACATCGACACATTTGTTCACATGACTAGAATTGTACCATCGATTTGTAGCAGGTGAAGACTACACACTTTTTCATGATCCCCTCAGCAGTTGCAGCAGTTTGACTTCAGATCTATGAGAGTACCATAACTCCATATTCTCTGCCTTCCACATTTCTCATGATTCAACAGTAGCAATTCAGATTCCTTCACTTCCATGATCCAGTTACCGCAGCAACAGCATTAGCAGTTCCATTTTCATGATCTTGCAGCAGTGACACCTTCCATCTTCCATCAGTCAAAGTCAGATATTCTTTTCTCCAGCAATTACAGCAGTTGCAGCTACAGCGCCAGTCATGTTTTCCTGATCCAGCAACCGCAAAAGCTACATCTACTTTTTGGGTAAGTGGAGGTATGTTCTTTTCTAAGCTTTAATCACACAATTCCTTATATGCCGACTTGAATATTTTGGAAAATTTCCTCGACATGCTCTCTTTCCTTCCATGACCTACACTAATTTTCATGAGGGCATGCAATCGATTCAGTTGG